>PVJC01036451.1:0-17715 GCA_004026665.1 Murina feae | reverse complement strand
CTTCCCAGGCCCTTTGCGGGACACCGGGGAGCGGGAAAGCAAGGCTGCAGGAGCCAGGGGCCTGCTTGGCAGCTCCCCAGACCCCTTGGCGGCACCGGGAAGGGGGAAAGGAAGGCAGCAGGGGACGGGTGAGTAGGAAAGAGTTGGCAGCCTGCTTGGTGGCTTCCCAGGTCCCTTCCGGGGATCAGGGAGCAGGAAAAGGCTGGCCTGACCACGAGGCGGGGTTTTCCCTGCTTTCTGGTGGCTGGAGGAAGATGGGCAGTAGGCAAGTTTGGGAGGCAGACAGCACCCAGCCCTGGCCACAGCTCAAAAAAGAGAACAACATGCAGGGGAGGGCAAGAGTCTGAGAGATCAACATAGAGGGGGTGCCTGCTCCAAGCCTCCACGGTGTGCCTGGGGGCAGGTCCCCAGCAGGTAGACACACACAGGAGGACTGCTCCGAGCCTCAGATGCAGCTGGGGGCAGGTCCCCCGTGGCCACACACACACACACACACACACACTAAAGGTGCCTGGAAGACTGGGGCCATCATAGGACATCCACTGAGGGGTCCCAGACTGTGAGAGGGCACAGGCTGGACTGAGGGACTCCCTCCACCCCGAGTGCACAAATTTTTGTGCACCGGGCCCCTAGTATATAGATATGTGTGTGTGTATGTATATATTATGTTATTAACCTTTTTTAAAATTTTGTTTTATTACTTTAAGTATTACAAAGAGGGTTAAATAAATTTCCATTTTTTCCCCTTGACCTTCCCCCGTCCTCCCCTACCTCCCCAGTGCCTTGTGTCCATTGATTATGCTTATATGCATACATATAAGTCCTTCAGTTGATCAATTAACTCCCGCCTCAACCCTCCCGACCCTTCCAGCTATAGTTTGAGAGTCAATTCATTGCTGTTCTGCCTCTGTATCTGTTTATGTTCATCAATTTATAATGGTCTTTATTATCCATAAATAAGTGAGGTCATGTGGTATTTTTCTTTCATTGACTGGCTTATTTCACTTAGCATAATGCTCTCCAGCTCCATCCATGCTGCTGCAAATGGTGGGAATCCCTTCTTTTTTACAGCAGCATAGTATTCCATTGTGTAGATGTACCACAGCTATCTAATCCATTAATTTGCTGATGGGCACTTAGGCTGTTTCCAAATCTTAGCTATGGTAAATTGTGCTTCTATGAACATAGGGATGCATATATCCTTTCTGATTGATGTTTCTGGTTTCTTGGGATATATTCCTAGAAGTGGGATCACAGGGTCAAATGGGAGTTCCATTTTTAATTTTTTGAGGAAACTTCATACTGTCCTCCATAGTGGCTGTACCAATCTGCATTCCCACCAGCAGTGCAGGAGAGATCCTTTTTTTCCGCATCCTCTCCAGTACTTGTCGTTTGTTGATTTGTTGATGACAGCCATTCTGACAGGTGTCAGGTGATACCTCATTGTTGTTTTGATTTGCATCTCTCAGATGATTGGTGACTTTGAGCATGTTTTCATATGTCTCTTGGCTTTCTGAATGTCCTCTTTTGAAAAGTGTCTATTTAGGTCCTTTGCCCATTTTTTGATTGGATTGTTTATCTTCCTTTTGTTAAGTTGTATGAGTTCCTTATAAATGTTGGAGAGTAAACTTTATCGGTGATAACATTGGCAAATAAGTTCTCCCATAGATGTCAGTTATTCTGAAATAACTTGCTCCATAACTAGCCAGGGTGGCTGTTATCAATGCCAAATACTTTTCCCTTAGATGGTAACAAATTTAAACTGACCAGCATACAATTTCCAAACCAATTTCTCTATTTCTCTTCTCTCTCTTAAAAGATAGGCATTTAGCCCTAGCTGGTTTGGTTTGGCTCCTAAATAGAGCATTGGTCTGCATACCAAAGGGTCCTGGGTTCAATTTCGGTAAAGAGCACGTATCTGGGTTGCAGACTACTTCCCGGTCTTGTGCAGGAGGCAACCAATCGATATGTTTCTCTGACATCAATATTTCTGTCTTTCCTTCTCTCTAAAAATCAATGGAAAAATATCCTTGGGTGAGGATTAAAATAAATAAATAAATAAATAAATAAATAAATAAATAAATAAATAAAATATTTTTTAAAAGGCATTTAAAAATGTCCATTTTCTAATTTAAGTTACATCCATTTCTGTCCACGAGTCTTAATCCAAGTAGTAATTTAACTTCAGATCTGTCAATATGAATACATGAAGCTCTAAGAAAAACCCTCTGCCATTCCATTTCTTTAGCAGAGAGAGTAGAGAAGTGCAACAGAAAAGGGGCTGCTGGAGGAATCAAGGAGACCTGCTTTCCAGGACCTATTTTTTGGTTTGTTTTTGTTATTTATGCCTGGCTTTTAAAAATATTTTCTTCTTCAATTATTTAGTTTACATTCAATATTATTTTGTACTAGGGGCCTGGTGTACAAAAATTTGTGCACTTGGTGGGGAGGTCCCTCAGCCTGGCCTGTGCCCTCTCACAGTCCAGGACTCTTTGGGGGATGTCCACCTGCTGGCATGTCTGGTCAGCCTGGGTGAGGGGTTGATGGCTGTTTGCAGGCTTGTCAAGCCCCCCAGTGGGGACCCTCACCCCATGGGGGTGTGGCTAGCCTGAGTGAAGGGCTGAGGGCCATTTTCAGGCTGCCCACAGCTCCCATTGACCCAAGGTCCCAGCAAGGCTGGCTGAAATCAGGTTTCTGGGGTTTATTTATCTTCTATAATTGAAACTTTGTTGCCTTGAGTGGAGGCCTAGTCAGGCAATGAAGCCTCCTGTTTGCTTCAGCTCCGTGGCTTCTATAATTGAAACACTGTTGCCTTGATCAGAGGTCCAGCCGGCCTATGCAGGCAGTTTCAACTCCATCGCTGGTGCAATGGAAGCCTATGTGCTCTAGCTCCATGGCTGCCAACCGCCATCTTGGCTGGGTTAATTTGCATACAGATACTCTGACTGGCTGGTGGGCGTGGGTTAGGTGTCCTGGAGTGATGTTAATTTGCATATTACTCTTTTATTTTATTAGATTAGTTTCAGGTGTACAACCTGTGATTAGACATTTATATAACTTATGAAGTGATCACCCTGATAAAACTAGTACCCACCTGACATCGAACACAGTTATTACAGTATTGGCTATATTCCCTATGCTGTACTTGACATCCCTGTGACTAAACTGTAACTACCAATCTGTACTTCTTAATCCCTTTGTCATTTCACCCTGCTCCCCAGCCTCTCCCCTGTGGCAACTGTCAGGCAGTCTGTTCTCTGTATCTGTTTCAATTTTGTTTCTTCATTTATCTTATTCTTTAGATGCCACATGTAAATGAAATCATATGGTATTTGTCTTTCTCTGACTTATTTCTCTTAGCAGAGGCTTGCCTTCCAGGGCCTTTGGAGAGTCGCTTACCTTCTCCTCAGCCTCACTCTATGTCAGCTGTAAAATGGAGAGATTGGGAAAAACAGGAAAATGGGTGGGGATGGGGGTGGGTGGGAAAATATAGGGAATGGACAAGAAAGGCTTTGAAAGGTATAAAGCCACAGACCTGGATGAAATTTTATATAAGCAATTTGCTCCTTCTTCTTATACACACCTACATCCACACCCATTCTCTTTCATTTATGTTCCCTTTAAAGTAGGCATTTTGGTTCCTCCTAACACACTCAGCTCTATCTTCTGTACCTGAGGCCTTGGATTTCATTCCACTTTTTAGGCAGTCCATGTTTTCTCCCAGAGGGGCATTTAGCTTAGTGTTGAAAGCACAGTGTGTTCCCTTTCTGTTAACTTAACCTCTGTGTCGTTTTAAAAAAATCAGATTAGAAAGAACAGGGACCCTGGAAAGCCTGTGATATGTAAATATTTAGCCAGGCAGATAGGGATAGTAAGCATTTTCTCTCTTAACACAACACATGATTTTATTTGCTAAAGCTGCAATCTTGTTTGATAATCCATCAGTTTATTATCAGCTATGTGGTGAGACACAATGCCACAGGGAGATAATCAAGAACCTTCACCTGATACCACAGAGCTGATTACAGAGAATGCAGGAGCATCTGCTGAAGGGGATTAGGTTAAACATAGCTTTTCTATTTACAGGTGATTTCTTCTGAGCACTTGAACCTTCTGCTCAGCCTAGGTAAGTAGGGCATCTGAAAACCTTCAAAGAGGAGTCTTGACAGGTGTGGAACAACTAGACATGTCTCTTTACCAGGTCTCGTAAATCCTTGTTTCATGCTCAGTGCAGTTCTCATCTTGATGAGAGAGAGAGAGAGAGAGAGAGAGAGAGAGAGAGAGAGAGAGAGAGAGAGAGAGAGAGAGAGAGAGATCTCCACTGAAGACAGCATTTAGACACAGAACAGGAAATCCTTCTACCCTAAGGGTAACATTGGGATCTCTGCTCTAAGTATTAAGTCCAGTGAATTGGATTAGTCAACTGAAATTTTAACATAACAGTGTTTGTAGGACTGTCAAAGATGTAATCTGTGGTTTCTGAACCAGGGGCAACAGCCTCTTAGGGTATCCTCAGAGACTCTCCTGGTCAGGGCCTTTGGAATGCTCACCTCCCTGGGGCAGAGAAGTGATAAGGGGGATGAATCCCTGGAATGCTACAGAAAGGGGTGCTACTTCTGGTGATGGGGCTAGGCAGAGAAGCATTTCTTTCCCCTCAACGTTGACTATCCTGTTCTTCTCTTCCTTGAAACGTATCTTTTCAGGATTTTCCACTATGCAAAATAGCTCCACCCGAAAATCCAGCCTTCAAGGGGCTGGCCTTGGTTACTTGACTGCTTTCTGGCTACTGAAAATAGAGGCTGTGTGGTTCTACAGTACTCTGCAATTACTATGTATCCTCGGAGATTGTCTCACTTGAGCCTTTCCTGAGATAAGCAGAGCAGGGAACTGAGTTTCAAAGAATTGAATTATTTTGCCTAAGTTTACACAATTGTGATTTTTTCCCCCCTCTTTGTTCCTTTCCAATATTCTTCCTTTTCTCCTTTTCTTTCTCCATGGAAGACATTTTCTTAAGAATGTAAACTCTGAAACCAGATACTTGGTTTTAAGTATCTGGCTCTGTATGACCTTGGGTAAGTTACTTCTCTTGGTATGCCTAGGTCTCTGGTGTAAAAATGAGGATAACAATATTTACTCCATTTGGTCACTGAGAGGATAAAGTTGTTATTATTATAAGTGTAGCACTTAGAACAGTGTCTGGCTCATAGCAAATGTTTAGCGAGTTTTGTCATTATTGTTGTTGCTGCTTCTTTCCATTCTCCTGTTTGTCCCCTCATCAAACATTAATGGAATGTCTTCTCTGATAACCATTATGCTAGGCTGGGGAAATGAGTAAGAGAAGGTCCCTTTTCTAGAGCATTCGCTGTGTGAGGAGATGGGCCACTGGGGATGGTCACATAATAAATGAATGCCACAGACTCTGTGTTATCTATCACAGGGGAACTGTTGGGTGCCCGTCTTTATCTGGGAAAGATCGCATGAGGAGACCTGCCATTAGAGTTGAACATTGGAAATGAAGCCAGTGTCTTCTAGGGCAACAGGAAAGGGACAGGTAGAGGGGCCAGCATGCAGGAAACCATGGTGGCGTGAAGGACCACTGTGGAGGTCTGGAAATGAGGAGTTACATTGGTTAGTCAGGGCTGCTATAACCAAGGACCACAGGTGGGTGGCTTAAAAAAAACCAGAAATTAATTTTTCCAGTTATGGAGGCTAGAGTCCAAGATCTAGGTATCAGTAGGTTGGTGTCTTCTGGGGCTTCTCTCTGTGACTTGCAGACAGCTGCCTTCTCGCTGTGTCTTCACATGGTCTTTTCTCTGTGTTCTAGTCTCATGTTGGATCAGGGCCCAGCAAAATGACCACATTTTGCCTTAATTACCTCTGTAAAGGCCTTATCTCCAGGTACTGGGGGTTAGGCTTTCACTTATGAATTTTAGCAGGGGGCACAATTCAACCCAACTATGGGCCAGTTTGGTGCATGTGGATGAGCATTGGGATGAGGCCAGAATGCCAGCAGTGCCCAGATCTTGAAAGGCCTGGCTTCTCACTGGGCTAAGGTATTGTGTGGTGGATGGGAATTGACATGCCCACCACCACACAGAGGCTCCACTGGCCCCCTCAGGCTGCGGTATGAAGGGCAGACTGAAAGGAGCCACATTGCAGTATGTCAGAGAAAACGTTGGTTTGACTCCAGTTCTCCCCCACATCACCTCAAGGCTACGTGGCAGTTGTAGGGAGGCGTGAATCTACAGCATCGAGAGGGAGAATGCCAACAAGGCACGTGGGATAGGGAGCCAGCAGCGGAGGGGGGAGTTTGTGTCAGTGCCTGTGGGGGACTTGCCAGGCTCACACAAGGGAAGAAGCACCCAAATAACAGATGGAAGCAGGCTCTGGTTTTTCCTTTTCACCCAAAAGCCCCCTCAAGTGTTTCTAACATAATCACATCTTCCTACCTTATTTTGTAAGTGAGAGAACAGCTTCTTTTCCGTTCTCCTGACAGGTAGGAGCGCACAGCAGCTCCTTGCTGTTGAGTCAGAGAATGAGATAATTACCCCTCTCCAGTTTTAGAATCCTGCTCAAACGCAAGCATTTTGGTGCAAAAAGAAACGTCGTTTTGCACAGTTCCCATTTGGTTTGCACTTCTGAGACAGAGGCGTCCCACCTGGTTTTCCTTGGCTCGGGATGTAGCTGCTTGGTCAAGTCCCTGAATCTCTCTGAGACTAGGGCCTCCTTTTTGTTCAATGAGGATAATAATATGTAAATGACCAGATAGGGATGAGGATTCAGTGACAAAATGTATGAGTCCTCTGTAGACCTTAAAGCTTTATGTAAATGTTAGTTCCTACGTTTAAAAACAATGTTTGAGGTGTTTGCATTCTATAAATTTGGTGACTTGGCATAAAAAAGTAAAGGTAAGCATTTTTCATTGTAAATCCCAGCTCTGTACTTGTGTCAGGGCCTTGGGCAGGGCACTTGCACACTGATTTGTGAAGTGGGAAGTTAGAGCTCTCTCACCCCTCCCCCCCTTTTTTTCCTCCCCCCACGCTTCTCCCTTCTTTAGCTCCTCTTCTCTCAGACGATGTAAGCATTAATTGGAAGGTGTCCGTGCAGTCTGCCAGGAAAACCACACGTGAAGTCTCATCTGGATGGGTTCTGTAAGCACTAGATTCTCCTTCCTCTGCTTTTGACACACAGAGTGACAGCCATCGCTGTGTTTAAACAACTTAATATGTATGTTCCTTGACATAAGGAAGCGCTCTAATCACGAAATACAGCTTGCATGTCATTTGGTTTTGAGATTTTATTGAGCACTACTAATCTTGACATATTTTGGTTGGCACCACATTCTTGGTATAGTGGGTTAGCGGTTGAATAGTTTGCAGACTTGGTGAAACAAAATCCTCATTTAATGGTTTAGTTTGGCTACATTTTGAAAATGTACAAAAACATAATGCACTTCCATTTCATAGGTTTTTTTCCTCCCAACTTATGGCTTTGTTTGTTTTTTTTTTTCCTTTAATGCCCTTTCTTTTCTCTCTCTTTCTCTGTCTCTCTCTCTCTCTCTCCTTTTCATGTTCCAATTGCAGCAAACCCAAAGAAGCATGAGCTTGTGAACTAAGAGAACTGTAATCAGAGACCTCTTTGTACTACTTGGTGGGGAGAATGTTTACACCCTGGCGGAATGTCCTGAACTGTTCTGTGTGAGTGCAGGGACCCAGGACATCTGAAGGCCATCGCGCAGTGGAGTGACAGGTTTGCAGCTCCCCAGCAGAAGCACCTGGACTAAGTGTGCAACAAGATCTCAGTCAACACCAGGCCCAGAAGTCACTGAACTCTGTGACCAGGTGGGAAAGGTCAACAGGCCTCTGGCTGGGGTCCTACTCCCCTGCTTCCCCTTCTGTGGCCTCTCCTGTCTGTAACCCAGGGACAATATTTAGAAAGCAGAGGCAGCCAGCCCTCTCCCTTACTTTGGCTGGAACCTTCCTGAGTACATTTTGCTATCTCTTTCTGATGTAAATGGGCACTCACAGTTGGCAGGGGATGGTCTTTCTGTTGTAATTACGCAAGGCATAATTATAGTTCCAGGGCCTGGAAGCAGCATAGAGTTCTTTGGAGAACTTCACAGGGATTTTTCTGTTATGACATAATTTATCTGAGACGGGGGAGAGGGGGGAGGCAAAAGGCATTTCCAAAGAGAAAATAATAACACTATTCATGTCAGCGTTCCATTCCATATTGAGAAGAAATCACAAAATCATAATCTCCTTTTTTTTTTTTAGCTGGGGGATGAGGCAGCATCTCAAAATGTTAGAACCAACTAGTTGTGGGAAAATCTGGATACATACTGATGAATGGATGTGGGTGGAGGAGGATATAAGGGTATAAAAATAAATGCTTTTACTTGAGAAAGCAATAATGAAACATCCAGCTGAATCCAAGTGACTTTGTAAGTGCCCTGGGCCCTGGGGATATGAAAAAGATCTCACCATGGTTATAGTAGTCTGGCCTGAACCTGAGTCACAGAATTCCCTGTGCCCCCAGATGTTCAGTAAGAGGGCACGTTCC
Source organism: Murina feae (assembly GCA_004026665.1). NCBI lineage: Eukaryota > Metazoa > Chordata > Mammalia > Chiroptera > Vespertilionidae > Murina > Murina feae. Next base: position 9,153 of record PVJC01036451.1, on the reverse strand, counting down.
TTACTCTGCTGATGTAGCTAGAAATCACAGAGCTGCCAGGGTAATGGAGGGGACAGTGACAGAGGTGGAAAGATGGGGCTGTTTCTCTGTTATGAAACATGGTTTTGTAGGTAATTTTGATGTATAGTAGATATTAAAAAGAGCAACTAAAAGATGTTTTATTTTAGATTAGTGCTAGAGTGAAATTTCCCCCATGGCACTAATAAGCGGGCAGCTTTCATAAGCCCATTTCCCTCTGTGTTTCTCACAGACTCTAGCTCTGTCTGTTCTGGAATAAGGGTGAGCCATTGCATCATGATTTCTCCCTTAGAAAAGGAGAGAACCGCGCCACCTCCCCTGCCCTTACTCACTGTGCTGGTGATATTTAGAAAAGAGGGGTATAATGTTCTTTTTTTTTTGTTTGGAGGTGAGGAAGATATTAAATGAATTTTGCCTTTGCAATTTAGAGCTAGGGATGTATATATCGGGGCTGTCCTGAGCAAAACACGCACACACACAAAATACAAAGGCATTTTAAAAACCGGTGTTTTGTAATTGAAGCATCATTGAAACAACCCATTATACGTGTATGCTGGTCTAAAATCCAGGAGACATACCATTTCAGCCTAACATGCTGGCTGTCTCCACCACACAGGATGCACAGTCCTGGTTTAATTATGTTTGTGTTGCATACTTCAAGGGCTGTCACAGGAACAAGAGTAAGAGGCCTGTTGAAACCACATCGTTTCCATCACAGTGGGAAAAAAAAAGGTCAATTGTGAGCTTAGAGCATTGTTAGGTTTGAGCCTACCCAAATTATTTCATTCATGTTAAAATTTAAGGAGATGAGAAACATATTGCACGAGAGGCAGAAGTTATTATTTCACATCTGCCTTTTCCCCACTGCAACATTAGGAAGCCTGCCTCTTTCCCACCCCCTTGTTGCTGGAGGGTGAGTCCTCTCTGTCACGCCCCCCCCCCCAAACCCACTCTGCTGTTTTTGTTGTTGTTGTTCTTTCAATTTGTTAAGATGCTAAAATCTGCTTAGTGTGATTTATGAAGGAACTTGAAGCGATTAGTTTCACAGTGCATGAAAATTCCTCAGGTTGGGGGGCGGGTGATGGCCAATCTGTTACACTGTTTGCTGTGGACTAGATGGGAACATGAGCAGCTCCGAGCCATAAGGAGATTGTGTTGAGTTATTAAACACTTGTGGTAAAGCTGCTTATTGTTAATTCCCCGATGTCCTGCTGAAGCGATAGGATAAAATCAGATCGGATTAGATCAAAGAGCCTGGGAGCCAGCCTTTGGAGCAGATTCATTTAATCAATAAAGAGACCTCCTGAGAGAGGGGGAGAGAATAAGGGCCTTCCTGGTCGCACAGGAGATTAAGATGGGGGTGGGCAGAGCACAGGGGAGGGAGGAGGTTGTTGTGGGAAAGAAACAACAGTTTCTAGGTATTTATTCACCCCCTCTTCTTGAGGTATAATTCTCCCCTCCAACATTTTAGCCAAACTCACCAAAGGGTATAAACATTTCTTTAAGATCTCACCACTCCAATACTCCATTGCTCAAATAATGCCCTGTTAAACAGGAGGTTATTTACACACACACACACACACACACACACACACACACACACACACACCAGCTTCTATTCCATAAAAGGTATTTCAACAAAAGCAATTTAGGCTTAAATGATTCCCCAAGAATCATTAATCCCTTATGAGTTAATCTGCAAAATTTCCTGTTGTCCCTTTGTGAGGAGAAATAATAGAGAAACAGCAAAAGGCCAAAGTCTGGCCGAACCCCACTCTTTGTATTCTCCCAGATGCCTACCTCCCAGCCCCCGCCAATAATCATAAAGCATTGTGTGTTAAGAGGTGCGAGGCAGAGTCCTTCATCCATGATTAACGCTTAAGCCCATGCATATTCATTCATTGCTCAGTACTACCAAAACCCTCTAAAATGAGGACTTGCAAAGAAGGAAGTGACATCCATTAGAAAGTTAACCACAGAAAATGAGAGGAAAAATGAAGGATGGAGCAAATTAAGGATTCGAGTCCCTCAGTAGTTATTGGCCTTAATGGTGTTGTAAAAATGATGTTGGCTCTTACCAGGAATAATTTATATTCTGAATTAAATAAGGATATGTATCTATAAATTCATTCTATAAAACTTAATTTTCCATCTAGATATGCTGATTACTTTGGGCCGGCATACCTTTACCGGTTGTTAATTACCTCGGGATGGTTTAACACTATTTTCTAAATCAGCATGCATGCATAAAATGACTGCAATCCAATTTGACACATTATTAGTGATGATTATTGTCATAGATAAATTAGATTGAACAGAAAATACCCTTCATCCTTAGCATGTTTTAGCTCTCAGAATTAATGTGATTTGGTGAACACATATAAATAAAAATCTGATGAGTCCCTGCTGACTACAGGGCCTGCTGGTGCTGAAGTGTATCAATTTCATGCAGATGATGAATTCCTTAAGCATTCAATGATAATCATGCTTGATTTGACAAGACTTTCTCATGCTATTTTAGGGCCTTAATTTTCTGTGAAGTTCTGTCAAGTGCTCATCAAGCACCCACTTATCTCCGTATCTTAACCTGGCAGCCAATCACAAGGTTGCCTAACAGCACAGCTACCAAGTGCCAGCCCATTAATATTCGAGTTGCATGACTGTCCAAGGAGAGGAACCAATCAATGGCTGATTAACATTCAGGTCACATGACTGCCGAAGAGAGTAAATGAGTTACACAGTAAGACATCAAACAAATTTTCATCTTGAAAGAGTGATTGCTTTTTCTGCTGCTGTGATGTTTGTCAAATTCGCTCTAGCCTTGTCCAATTAAGCTCCATGAGCTGAATTAATAATGAAGATATGTAAGCACCGTGCCAGCATGAGAGCTGTGAGTGGTGCCACGGAATAAGAACGGCTAAAAAATAAAATTCTTAGAATGATTGAAAAATCACATCTGGCTAACTGGAATAATTGCTTTTGCAATCTTGATGCTGTTTTGTACTCTCCAGTGCAAAGTGTGAACCGGAGTGTGCTGGGACATGGCACTTATTTTTCATTATACTTCAAAGGTGAATGTGGTTTTTTAGTTTAGAATGATTTTAAAAGCATTATGTAAATACATGTTAATTGGATTATTGTTGTGACCCTAGTAATGCATGTCATTTGCACACTCAATTATGTTATGGGGTCTTCTAGAGATGGAGGTCTCTCCAGATCTAAAAACTATCCATAAAAAGAAAGGAGATTATTCTGGGTGGAAGAAAGGACTAAACCAAATACTTTAGAATGTGTGTGTGTGTGTGGGGCGGGGGGGGGAGGGGCATGCCTACACTGTGCATTTTATTAACATTAAAAGTAAATTAAGCTCACTGAATTATGTCATAATGCTCAGGTGAACCTAATGAGAATTTTCTGACAACCACAGATGTCCCCTTACTGTTGATAGCCAATGACAGTTTCAGGGAAAGTTCTATTCAAGCTAGTCAGTTGCATTTCAGTACCAATACTCCACTAAATTCAGGTAACATGTTTAGAATAGAGACTCTATGACTAATAAAGCTTTCATTCTTTCCCTGAGGGGACTGAGACATGACTAATGGCTTATAGGAATTATCAAAGAGTGTCAAATCCCACTTATTAAGTTCCAGCACGAAATTAGCTGAATTCCCAGAGGCCTCTCTAAAACAATATAGTCAAATAAAAGGTGTTGGGTGTGCTGGAAAGAGTGTTAAAACCAGTTACTGGGAGGTGATGAGAAATAAATCTAACTGTAGGCAGGAGGCAATGTTTATGTATATAGTTAATAACCTTCTTAATGGGACTTCTTGGCTTGGTGATTCCCGCACGGGAAGAAAGTAAGCTGTGGAACACAGGGGAGGGGAAGGGCCATAAGTCAATTCCCAGCACGGTTAGTCAAGGATGGAAATTGCAAAGGAGAAGCAATGACTTTAAAGCCCAGCAAGGAGAGGGGGTGGAAGGAAAGATGAGCTTTTCTAGGGGAGGAGGTGGAAGAGGGGATGGTGGAGAGTCCAAGCTGGGCCATCCAAACAGAATGAAAACCTGCTTAGTCCGAAGAACAAGGGACTTCACCAGTTTCCCAGGCGTGATTCCTTTCTCACAGTTCCTCACTAGTGACTTAGACAATAATGTTGTTGTTAACATCATTTCTGGGAGACTGAGGCCAGAAAGGAGGCATATTAAACAAATGTTTTTTAAAAAAAGTAAAAGTAGAGATCCCAACCACAAGGTTCAAATTGAATTTCAGAAACTTGTGAAAACACAGTCTGAGTTTGTATCTGAGATACCCTTGGTAATGTAAATTGAACTGATATTCTTTTCCTGAATATTTTCCCCATGACTGGCTTTGCAGCAAACTGGCAGCCTTGAGCTCTGCTTACATTCAACCCACACGCAGTGGAGCGCTTCCTACAAGCACCCCACTTCCTGACACTTGAAAGCCATGGAATGGAAGGCAGCTCAGTCGCTTTAGAAGAAGGCCCTGAATAAAAGAGTATTCCACTTTCTGCATAACTTTACATAATTAATAGTTTTCCATGCAAACTATTGTTTGCCTTAATTGTTGCTTCAACAGCTGTTTTCATTAAATTGTAAAGCCCACTGTGTCTAATCCTTTGAGCCCTACTATTGATAACAAGAACAGCTCCAAAGCTCGCTCTGGAGGAAGAGTTAGTTCCCTGCCAAGCTGGAAAACCCATGGAGTTCCTTGAAAAATAGGGCCTGCAGTGGGACTGGTTGTGTAGCTAATCCATTAGGCTTTTCAAAAGAGCCATGCTCTGTACCCTTATGGCTAAATTGACCCAACAACCAATCAATGCCTTTATTTGCTGCGTGGCTGCCCCTGAAGGGTCTTATAGCTGGGTCCAAGTCGTAATCAAAGCCTCCATCAGTACTAGGGCCCAGATGACATAAATGGCCAAACTTGCAACACAGCTGGCCCAGGTCCAGTCACACCATTTGGAAGATACAAAGAGGCTGTGTTGCGCGGTGGAATTCATTTTCTTGTTTACTTCCTCCAGAAACAAGAGCATCATCAGCACGCTCAGTGCATCGGATCAGACCACGGAGTTGTTGACAGAAGCTTGGCGAGGCCTGCCAGCTTTCCACACGAAACGCTGGCTTTCTTCTCCTACACCCCCTACCGTTTGTGTCTCTGCCAATTGTAGCACATCAGAGCGGCCATTGAGATAATGACCGTGAAGTCTCATGATACACTTTGATGAAGTGTAACATTTTTTAAAGGATTTTTGTCTGTGCCAAAATGATTGAGGCAGCTGACTAAAAATCGCCCCATCAAAATCAAGGCTGAACAGCAGGCAGAGGCCTGAGCCTCCCCAGAGAAGATTGGGGAGATTTCACAGCCAAAGTATTTTTCTTTCTGTGTCTAGGTGCACCACAGATTAAAAAAAAAAAAAGTTGTCTTTGTTTCAGATGAATATATGTCAGTGACTGATGCTTCAGCCTCTAACATTTTAAAATTCTTTTTCCCCATCAACCCCCAGAAGATACAAAGAATGATTCTTTTCTGACAGTTCCTTCCTAATGACTTAGAAAACAACATCTCATTGTAAAACTCGGTCTTGGTTGGGAAATGGACCTTGGGCATTTCGGTGCAACACCGCGGTTTTCAGTCAGAGGCTGACCCTGGACCACTGCTCAGGTGAGTTTGGATTTCTCTAACTGAGCTGGCCTTGAGAGTAAGGTACACAAAAATGGTTCTGAGCCAATGAAAAATAAAACCAAGCTGGTAACAATGCAAATGAAGATGGTGTGCTTCCTTGGGAGAAAAATTGTGTGTGTAATTTACTGCCCGTCCATCATGAATACCATGCTGTCACTCAGGGTGATTTAGGTATTCACCTGGCGTCTGTGAACTTCACAACAACCCCACTTTCCCACCTCTATTCTAGGTGCGGAAACCAAGGCCCAAATGAAGAACAGAGGCCTGGAGACGTTAAATTACTTGCCCAAGCCCAGGGACCTGGGAAGTGGAGAAGGCAGAGTGTAACCGGTGTGCTTGTTCACAAGACATGTTCTCCCTCCACCTTCGGTTCATGGTTTCCACTGGACACCTGAGACAGCTCAATAAATGGTGCTCAGTGGGAGAAGAGGAAACAATTTGTGGTTAAATTGGTAAAGGCAATAAATAAAATGGATTTACAATTTGCCACTCACCTCTCAGCTTTTCAAGAAGACATTAGCTGCATGGCACTCTCTCATCCTAGTTGACAAATGTATGCTCAGAAACCAGGTCTCAGGGTGAGAGAAGCTGCAGGGACATTGTGGCCTAACTTCAGTCTGCCTGTAGTTTATCTACTTATTCAAGGTTGAAGCCCTTAGGAGGAAGTGTGGGTGGTGAGCTTTAGGACTTCTCAGAATGTCACAATTAAAGAGACATCTGTGCTTAAGCAAGTTTCCACAGAAACCACAGGTGGAAAGGGGGTTACAGTTCAGTTGTCTTTAGAATCTTTGTTTCTGTTTTTGGAGCAAAAATATATGTCAGGGTGGGGTGGGAGGTGGTAATTAGGGGGAAGAGTGAGAGTAAAGGAAGTCAGGGGCAGGCGAATAATGATAAAAAAAACGCCTACATTAGAATGTGCAAATGAGATCCCCTTGGGCTTCTTTTAAATGTCTTCATACTGTTTCCCTAAATTCAGTTGAATAAAAGGTGACAAAAGCTCAGACAACAGAACAAAGGCATCAAGCTAATTTTGTGCACACATTGCAAGGAATAGGCTGCAGGGTTTTATTATCCTCTTTCCAAGGAAAGCATATTTCAGGATTCCAGATGGATGCATCCCAGTTTGCACTGAGATTGTATTAATTATTTCGACTTTAAAAGGAAACAGTGCCCCAAATCCAAGTTTTGCACAGTTTAGGCAACCAGTTTTGTACACCCGAGGCCTTGAAGAGAAAAAAAAGACAACAGAGGCTGAGAGATGGCAGAAGTGTAAGGAAAGTGGCTTCTCACTGAGCGGAAGCCAGACAGGAGTCACATACATTCATTTGCACAAGGAAACTTGTCTAATGGATCCAGAGGTGCTCTGAGAGTTCCTTCTGCCTCCCTTCCCTACCAAAGTGTGGGAATATGCCTTTTACAGAGGGTGAGACTCCACTGGGAGAATCGATCACAAACTCCTTAGCTCATTTCAAATGGAAAGCACTCAACCTCCAGAGAGAAAGAGCTCGAGGATGTGTATTTCTCCCAGGAGCCCTGGAATAAGGGAACCACAAATATCCATCTGATTTCAAAGAAAACTCGCTGTCTGAGCCTGTCTCCTCCCTTTACTTTCTTCATTTGTAAAATGATGGGTTCAGATTCTCTGAATCCATCTCAGCACTAGAAGTTGATAGTTTGGGATTTATTAAGTACAGACTAATGCCTTTCATTTCCACTAACTCTAGGATTGAATCAGGCCAAAATGACAAATAAAAAGGTCTATTTGAGCCTGGCAAGTGTCATCTCATGCATCAAAAGGTTGCTGGTTGGATTCCCATCAGGGCATATGCCGGGTTTTAGGTTCGATCCCTCATCCCTGGTAGGGGGTATGCAGGAGGCAGTTGATTGATCTTTCAATCTCACATCAATGTTTCTCTCACTCACCCTTCCTCACTCTCTAAACATAAGCTATTTTTTAAAAAAGAGATCTATTTGATACTCTCCAAATATGCTCTACTTTCAAGTCTTTGCTCAGGCCAGAGTTTTTCAAAGTGTAATCCCTGGACCAAGGGCATCAGCACTGCTTGAAATGCAAATTCCCTGCACTCTCTGCTCCCCCACCCTCCTCTGCCCACCTGCTTACTGACTTAGAAACTCCGGAAATGGGGTCCAGCCATCTTCATTTTAACAAGCCCTTCAAGTAATTTGGTGCTTTGTTCCAATCCCATCCCACTTGCTCAAGAAGTTCTGGCTGCCTGAAATGCCCTTTTTTTTTTTTTTGAGGTCTAATTTGAGACTAGAATTGTGCTTTCTCTAACAAGCCTTCTAAGCACCTCCCACATGATTTTAAGTTCTTTTCGTACCATCTTAGAGCATTTCCCTTCTACTCTTGTTGAACAACATGTTTGTGGCTCTTGTATCTATATGTGCCAGTCTTTGTCCAAGATGTGGAGCTTGGCAGCCTCTAAAAGGGTCCCCAGTGCCAGGCTGGTGTGCTCAGCAGTTAAGCGTTGACCTATGAACCTGGAGATCACAGTTCAATTCCCAATCAGGGCATGTGCCTGGATTTTGGGCTTGATCCCCAGTGGGGGTCATGCAAGAGGCAGGCGATCAATGACTCTCCCTCATCATTGATGTTTCTATCTCTCTCTCCCTCTCCCTTCCTTTCTAAAAGTAATAAAAATAGGAGGGGAAGGAAGATGGCTGCCGATGAGAAGGCAAACTGAAAGTCAGTAAGAGAGAGAGAGAAGGAACGGAGGGTGTGTGGATGTACCAAGTGTGGAAAGTTGTGGGTGTGCAACAGCTATACTCCAGAGGACTGTTGGAGAACCCGAATGGGGCTCCCTTAACCGGGCGCTGCCTCCACTGCTGCTGAAATCTCTCCCGGAGCTGCGGACTCGGCTGCGGGGACCGGGCCATCTAGGGTGACTGTTACAAGAAATGTATACATCCAGGAATACTGCAAACAGGTCACCCAGGGACCAGCCAGGAACCCAGGAATACCGAAGCTCAAGCCAAGAATTCGTGGACCCAGACAAGCCCTGCACCTCCTCACGGACAGGAGAGAAAAAACTATATAACCAGATACCCAGAGAAGATAGATCATGGGGAGACAAAGAAACAGCCCGCATATGAAAGAAAAACAGGCATCACCAGAAAGGGAAGTAAATGAAATGGAGGCAAGTAACTTGTAGGAGAAAGAATTCAGGGAAATGGTCATAAGGTGGATAAAAAGAATGGAAGACAAATTTGACAGTATGTGTAAGAACCAAGAGGAAATGAAGAAGAACCAAGAGGAAATGAAGAAGAACCAAGAGGAAATGAAGAAGAAGCAAGAAGAAATGCAAAATGACATCACTGCTATGAAGAACTCAATAGAAAGCATCAAGAGTAGACTAGAAGAAGCAGAGGACCACATCAGTGAGCTAGAAGACAAGGTAGAAAAAAATACCCAA
>PVJC01036450.1:0-17737 GCA_004026665.1 Murina feae | reverse complement strand
TGTATTTGACTTCCTTATTGGCTTCTTCCTCTCACACAATTTTTCTCCTTTATGTAACACTTTTCCTACTGACTCATCATTTATAAACTTTTCTTTCCTCCTTATTTCCTACTTCTGTTCCATCATCATTCTTCCCATTTTTCTACTACCCTCCTTCCCTTCCCACATTCCTTCTTTCCTTTATCTTTACCCCTGCCCAACCTCCCCTTTTCCTTCCTTCCCACCTTAATTTTTTTCTTCACTTCCTCCCTCTGACCTGCTTTGCTCCCTCCCCCATTCCTTCCTTCTTCCCATTCTCCTTTTAAGCTCTACCAGCTCCCCCTTTATAACTTTTCTTCCCTCCCTCTTTTTCTCTCATCCTATCTTTGCCATACATTCTTCTTTACTTACTTCCACTGTTTTAATACCTATCTATCTACTTGCCTAATTATCCACTATCATTTATCTTTTTTTCTTTTCTGACTTCTACTTTTAAAATCTGTCCCAGTACACAACTATACTTGGTTTTCATTATAGGCCCTACAGTTCACTCATACATCCTCTTTTTTTTAACTCTGCTGTCCACTGACTCTTTTATAAGGTTCTTCTCTCCATCCTGTTCCATCCCTCCCCCACCTGGTTACTTCCCCCCAAACTCTCCCTGGCTGCTGCTCCCTCCACCTGCCCCCTGCCCATCTCTCCATCTCCTGACTCCCACGGGTTCACCCCAGCTCTGAAGGGAGACAGGGGTCTCTCACAGGAGACCCCTGCCTGGAATCGATTGGAGGCCCTCGCTGGGGCCTGGATGGCCAGCTCCTGGCTCTGCATCTGGGGCCTGGGAATAGACCGACCATGGGCCAAGCTTCTATGTGTGCATGCCCCCACGTTTGGTCTATTTCCAGGCCGCAGCCTCAGGGCCTGCTCGCTCCTCCTGCCCTGCTCTTCCCGTCCGTCTGGCCTGCTGGACCCCGGTGTGCGGTGGACCTCCGCCATCTTTGCTGGTCTAATTTGCATACAGTCGCTCTGATTGGCTGGTGGGCATGGCTTAGGCATCCCGAAGAGATGGTTAATTTTAATATTATGCTTTTATTAGATTAGATAAAATATTAGGAACCTCTATTCATCGAAAGACAACATTAAAAAATTATGAAGGCAAGTTTCAGCCCAGAAGAAGATACATGCAGTACATATATCTCGCAAAGAACTCATATGTAAAACACACAAACAAGCTTATGTACACCCTCAAATCTTTACCAAATAAAAAATATTTTTAAAATAAGTAAGTCCCAAATAGACACCACAAGAGAGAATATGCATATGGACATTGAATATTTGAAAAGACCCTGAACATCCATTAATCATAAAAAAAATGCAGAAAAAATAAGATGGGTCTGCCCCACCAGAATGAGTAAAATGAAAAGGATTGACAATAGTGAGTGGTGGCAAGGTATACTGTGTAAATTCTGGAAGTCTCAAACATTCCTAGTGTATGTGCACAGTGGAACAACCTCTTTGAAAAACTTTGTGCAGAATGTCCAAGTATTGAATGTATATGTGCCCTATGACCCAAAAGTGCCATTCCTAAATGTAAATCCAACAAAAATTAGTGCTTGTGTACAATAATGTTATAAATGTTATTCACAGTAGCCCCCTAATGTAAACAAGCCAAATGATTATCAATAATAAATCAATAAATTATGACATGTCCATTTAATAGAAATCCACATAGCACTGAAAAATCACTAGGGAGATTTTATACATCTGTAAATGTTTACTGCTCTGTATTTTTAAGACTTATGCACCTTGTAGTATATGTTATACCACAGTAAAAAAAAAAGGAAAAAATATTCAATAAAATTTTCAAAATATCTTTCAAATGTTTCCTTTATACCTTCATAGTGTGCTGTTTTTAAAATATGAATATCAACTAAGAACTTTCATATGTCTGGATGAGAATTCATTCAGCAATATATCAATATTTCTCAGAGAAAATCTGTTCCTTATTTTCTGTTTTAAACTGAACAATTACTGATCCATTTGGACTTAAATTTAAATTTTTCTGTTGTTGCTCTCAGCAGCTACTAAAACACTCATAAGAGTTTTAATAAATTATGGTGACTTTAGGGTTTCAAGTCCAGCCATGCTCTGATTTTTAATTTCTGTGTAGCATTACAGAGCTTTGGCTGTCATTATTTTTAAAAAGAATAAAGGAATTGATCTTAATCATGAGGAAAGAAAAAGTGGGAGGGAGGGAAGATAAATAATTGTGATATTAAACACCTCATATAAGAAAGTGTTAGAGTTTTCTAATTAAATACCCAGGAAAGTATGGCATATACTACAAACTATAAAATTATTTAGGTGTATAGAAGGATTCTTTGGGGCTCCTTTGCAATTCTGTGATTGTGGTTATACATTAATAACAAATATTTTCATCCTGATTATTATTGCCAAATATATGTAAAATCTATGAACAGATTACTTAATTTTCTTGTTGATCTTCTTATGTTGTACACCTAAAACTAATACAGTGTCATATGTCAATTATATCTCAATAAAATATTAGGAACTTCTATTCATCAAAAGACAACATTAAAAAATTACGAAGGCAAGATTCGGCCCAGAAGAAGATACATGGAGCACATATATCTCGCAGGAACCCATGTGTAAAGTAAGTTCCAGAACTTAAATTAGTTCTATAACTCTCTGTCCGGCCTAATGATAGTCTTACCCTCCTCTATGGAATTTCCCCTGACTTTCTTCACATATTATTCATTTTTCCCCTCTTCTTTCTTTATTTTTATTTTATTTAAGGCAGAAATTTAGCTGAGTGAAAATTGGCAAGAGCCAGTGAACAGGTCCTTTATCAAGACAAAGCTTTGCTCCCATGGGGCTTGGGGCTGTCCAGGCCTCCATGCTTGGCAGAAGCAATGACAGCATAACTAAACAAACAAGGAGGTATTCAGGGAAGCTGAAACCGGATCTTCAAAGAAGATTCAGTGGGTGATTTTTAATTTCTGTGTAGCATTATAGAGCTTAATCCAGAACATATCAAAAACTTGGAAAGGCACTGGTAAAGTCACAAACTTCATAAAACAGAAAGATTCTTGAGAAGAGAAAAATAGAAGTCAAGAGTTTTATATTTAGATATGACTACTTCGGAAATACCAGCAAAGCAATAATGCTTGGGCAAAACCATCTTCCTCCGCAGGAGGTTCTTTTAACCACCAATCCAGGGCTGTCAAGCACTTTACTATGAAAACTAGGGGCCCGGTGCACAAAAATTTGTGCACTTGGGAGGTCCCTCAGTCTGGCCTGTGCCCTCTCGCAGTCTGGGACCCCACAGGGGATGTCCACCTGCTGGCATGCCTGGCCAGCTGGGTGAGGGGCTGATGGCTATTTGCAGGGTGGCCAACCTCCCCAGTGTGGACCTCAGCCCATTGAGGTGTGGCCAGCCTGGGTGAGGGGTTGAGGGCCGTTTTCAGACTGCCCACAGTTCCTTCAGGGTTTGAGTTTCTACTGGGGTGCCTGGGCAGCCTGGGTGCGGGGCTAAGGGCCATTTTCAGGCTTTCAGGCTGCCCACAGCTCCCATTGATCCAACGTCCCAGCAAGGCTGGCTGGAAGCAGGTTTCTGGGGTTTATTTATCTTCTATAATTGATACACTGTTGCTTTAAGCCCAGGTCTAGTCATGTAACGAAACCTCCTGTTGGCTTCAGCTCCGTGGCTTCTATAATTGAAAGAATGTTGCCTTAGTAGAGGCCCAGTGGCCTAGGCAGGCAGTTTCCTCCATGGCTGGTGCAATGGAAGCCTCCTGTTTGGTTCAGTTCCATGGCTTCTACAATTGCAACAATGTTGCCGTGAGCAGAGAGAGGCCCAGCCAGCCTAGGCAGACAGTTTACTCCTGGTGCAATAGAAGCCTCTGTTTACTCCAGCTCCGTGACTGCCGGCCTCCATCTTGGCTGGGTTAATTTGCATACAGCTGCTCTGATTGACTGGTGGGTGTGGCTTAGGCATCCTGAAGAAATAGTCAATTTCAATATTACTCTTTTATTAGATTAGATATCTCCATCAAGCAAAAGGAAGTACTTTTCTGGAAAATAAATAAAATCTGAACCCTTCAGACATCTGTATTTATTAAAGATTACACAGTATGTCAAGAGCAAGGTATGCTAATATCCTCACATCCTGGTCCAATTTCAACTTGAATAATTTTACTCTCTCTGCCTAAACCTCTGCTGTTTAAGGGAAACCATACTTCACTCAGCTTCCTTTTTTTAAATCCTCACACAAGGATATTTTCCCATTGATTTTTAGAGGAAGTGGTAGGGAGAGGGAAAGACAGAGAAACATCGATCTGAGACACACATCAATTGGTTGCCTCCTGCACATGCCCTGACCAGGGCCTGGGCCAAAAGGAGCCTACAACCTAAGTATGTGCCCTTGACCAGAATTGAACCCAGAACCCTCTGGTCTGTAGGCTGATGCTCTATTCACTGAGCAAAACCAGCTAGGGCTCAACTTCCTTAAAAGCTGATAAAACATATCTGGAGTTGCTCACACTCTGCGATATCATGTAATTGTTAGATTTTTAAAAGTCCACAAACTATCCCTCAAAAAATACCCTTAATATATAAGTTGTTAGCATTTTTCCCAGCAATAACACTTCAAACCTTTGTTTTGTTAGTAACATATGTTTATGGAGCATCATGATTAGGGAATATACTTTAACAGTATATTTAATGCCATCTTTCCTAAAACAACAGAAAGCAACTTTATACTTTTCTTGTATTTTACTTGGTCTTCTTTGGAATGCTTCGTAGGCTCAGCATAGAAATTCAAGAAAACGTCAACTTCTGTTTGCTTCTTTACTTCACCTCTCAGTTGTCAGTTTTTCTGAATTCTCCAATATATTAAGGCAAGACTTAACTTGGCTTGGTTGTAGGAAAATCCTGGCATTTTAGGAGGGTAGAAACTTGGCCCTAATCCAATTAACTTTCATGATAACACCCTTTCAGCTGCATGTTGGTGGTTTAATCTGATAACCAGAAAGAAAGGAGCTACTTAAAAACATGTCAGCTTACTATCTGGTTTGGTTCACATGTCTAAAGTGTAAAATTCTATCATGCATTGCTAGGATAAATGTCACATTTTGCAAAGACTAATCTTGTTCAACGGATGCACTTTTAAAATGTAAATCTACTTGAAAACCAATCTGATAACAAAGATGTGCCTGCAGAAGGATGATTCAGTTCTATCAATGTACTTGTCACTCAGACCTCAAACCCCCAAAAAATAATGTGATGGGGCTGTTAAATGTGATGGTGGGTGTTAAAAACATGCAAAGTCTTGATAATAGGAAAACATTAGCCACAAGATGAAAAGGAGAAATATTTTTTTAAACACCCAGGCAAAAGTTTTTTTAGACTTTATTACATAAGTGCAAAGAGACAAACTGCCAATTTGCCTGAGAAATTAGTAAAACTTAGGAAAGGTTTTATTTACTTTGGACTTTATAATTATTTTAAAATTGAAGTTATACATAGTGTCCTGACTCATTCTCAAATGGCATGTTTGAAATTGGGAATATAACTCTTCCTTGCTTCAAATATTGTAGTCAATTTTGTATACTAGCGGGGAGGAAAGCCTTTCTCTTAACTATACTTATAGAAAATGCATTCTATCTCTCCAACATTTCCCAGTTTCTTCTATTTTTTTTTGCTCCAGAATCTTTATTTAGTTATTTGTGAATATATTATAATATAATTTTACCTGTAAAAACTATTGGCCAAGTCCAATCGTCTATAACTGAAAGTGAAGATTATTTTCTATACATTCTTTAATAGGACACTTTAATTTAACTACATCCAACTTTATGTAAGAAACTGTTCCTCTGAAAGCTAAACTATTCTAAGATAAGAACATATTTAAAAGTTTGCAAAGTCTAGCCTCTCAAAACCATACTTTCCTAATTCACTCAGCCAGCCTCTCCCTACCTCAGAAACCAGATCTACAATAAAGTAAGAGTATTATTATTTGACTAGAGGCCTGATACACGAAAATAATGCAAGAGTAGGTCTTCTTTCTCGCCTCCCCCCCCCCCCCCCCCCCCCCCTGCTCCTGGCACTGGCCTCCCTCTGGCACCCAGGACCCAGACTTCTCTTGCAGAGGGAGGCCCCATCCACCCACCGCAGCCTGCTGGTTGATGGCCTGGGCCTCCCTCTGAGGGGCAATCATGGAGTCCCCCAATTGATCACCCGCCAGCCAGTAGCCTGGGCCTCCCTCTGAGGGGCAATCATGGGGCAATGGCCGGGCCCCCAACCAATCGCATTGCACCCACCTTGGCTGCCCTGGTGCCAGTGAGTGTCATAGTGTGGTCTGGGATGGTGGTCCAGATGGTTGTCCTGCTGTTTGGCTGTTCGGTTGACTTGCATATTGTGCTTTTATTATATAGAATATATTGATCAGGGTAGTCTATTATTTCTAGGGACTTAATATTTTTTAATTATAGTACATTAGGCTCTCTATCCTTACTTTGTAAATGTATAATTAATTGTTCTTCACCTGACTTTTCTTACATTTGTTTAACCTTGACTTGATTTTACTATGATACTAGGTGACAAAAAAAGAATTATCCTCCCTTCTCCCCTCCTTCCCTCCCTCCCTCCCTTCCTTTCTGCCTTCCTTCTTCCTTTTTTGTTACTTACTCTAGTCAAGTAGTTAGGAATTTCACTAAAGGAGTTGTTTTGTTTGGTTGGTTATTGTCCTTGTGCTCATTTGTTTAGTCTAGATAAAAGTTAGATTATATAGACCTGAGGAAGAAGTCATATGTTATTTTTATTATTACATTCACAGAATAACATTTCATCAATTAGATTTTTAAGAATTTTTTTAGAAAAATTCACATATAGACTAATAAGTAGCTTTCCATTCCTATACCCATTTAAAATGGAAACCAAAAAATGTTAAATGAATTAGCTGCAGAGTCTTCTAATTCCATTTTAGAGGAGTGAGCAAATAATATTGATATTTTATATTTGAAAGTTTTAGGTAAAGTTAAATATGACATCTGATTTTTCTTTGACGTCCTAAACCTCTAGTGCCTCAGAGAATCCTCAAATGCCAGTAATGTTTAATTTTTTTTATTATTGATTGAATATGACTCAATGTATTATTTTTTTCAGGGGAGGAATCTTTGGATTTTAAACTGGGCTTCCTAAAACCTAAATGCTGAAACCTAAAGATATGAGTGCCTAATAGTTGGAATCTTGGTCATCAGGAAAATCAGTGAGGTTCAATATTTTGGAAAAAGGGAAAACATTCACTCATATTTTTCATTTATTTGTTGAAAACCTACTTATGACAAGCCTTTCTTTAGAAGCTGGAGATACAAACTGAAAAATGAAAAATAGTATAAAACTGTGAGGAGATTGCAGACAAGAGAAAACATACTGTCATAGAATAGAAACTCTTCCCTATCCGGAATATTCTTTTCTACTCCTCTTTCTCTTGACTCCCTCCCCATTTCACACACCCTGCCCCACTTTCTCCTTCATTCCTCCGATCCACTTCCCATCACCTGTTCAACTGCTATTCCTCCTTCATGTTTCAACTTAAACCTCACTTTCAGAAAGACCTCCAACTCCATAAGCGTGATTAAATACATCAGCTACTCACAATTTTCCTTCTAATTAAACCCAACAATTTTATTATGCCTATTTTTAGAAGTTAAAAGCAGAAAACATCTTGCCTTTTTAAAAAATATTTTTTTATTGATTTTTACAGAGAAGAAGGGAGAGGGATAGAGAGCCAGAAACATCGATGAGAGAGAAACATCAATCAGCTGCCTCCTGCACACCCCCAACTTGGGAATGTGCCCGCAACCAAGGTACATGCCCTTGACTGGAATCGAACCTGGGACCCTTCAGTCCTCAGGCCGATGCTCTATCCACTGAGCCAAACTGGTTAGGGCATTGCCTTTTTTTTTTTTTTTCAATGATATCCCTAATACCTTACCCATTTACAGGCCCATGAAAAGTGCCCAATAAACACTTTGTGTGTGTGTGTGGTTAATTTTCACCTGAGGATATTTTGCCGTTGATTTTTAGGGAGAGTGGAAGAGAGAGGGAAAGACAGAGAGCAACATGGATATGAGAGTGACATATCGACTAGTTGCCTCCTGCAGGAGCCCTGACCAGGGCCTGGACTGGGGAGGAGCCTGCAATCAAGGTACATGCCCTTAATCAGAACCTGGGACCCTTTGGTCCACAGCTGACACTCTATCCACTGAGCCAAATCAGCTAGAGCTCAATAAATACTTTTTGAATTAACAAATGAATAGATGAAGTCCAGCAATTATGAAGAATAAAGTTTATTTAATAAATAGGTTGATTAAAATAGCAAAATAATTTTTAAAGCATAAACTCTTGGATGAGATTCAGAAATCTTTGAAGGTTCCCACTGCTAATACACATTCCTGGTAATAAATTTTGATTCCGTTAAAATATGTAATAATTAAATTACACATTACTAATTATGGGAAACTAAAGACACAAATATTGAAGCTAATTTAATATCATGCTTATATTTACAACAAGCTTTATTAGGGGGGAAGCCATTCTCCTTCTTAGTCTCATACATAAGGAACTGCAAAAGCCAGCAGCTTCTATGCATTAAGCATGTGTTTTACTATAAAAAGTGATGTGCAAAAATTTCCAAAAGAAACATGGAAGCTGTTCCACCAAATTCTAAACATGAGTTTCCCTTAAAACCTTTTAAACTTAAAGTAGATGAAATAAGCCTTTATGGATGCTCTTTGCAGTTGGTGTCTTCAGAATTTTTATTAATCTAAACAACATTAAAGTCTAATCATGCTTTGAGGTATACACAAAAAGACATCAAATGCAACAGAACAGTTAAAAACATTCTGAAACATTGCCCCTCCAGATGCCAGAGGGCATATTGCAGTATAATGGTGAATGTTGGAAGCATGGTTTCCCTGTAAGGTTTTTTTTATACTGTACTAATAATGGTATTTAAATAGACAATCTGTTCAAGACTTCTGCCTGCTCAATTAGTACACTCCAGTCTAATGTAAGCATAACATATTTATTCCTGTGAATAGCAAGTGTTTTTCTGTAGGAAGAAGGCGTTTGTAAGCATTGCCACATGGTCCTTTATGTGTGAGCACAGTAAAGACAGTCATTTTTTAAATTAGAAAACAAAGGCAATGCATTGACTAGAGGAAAGTAGCATTGAGTTTTGTTATATAAAAATGTTTTGGGGATTTTTACATTGCTTTTTAACTTAAGACACAGAAGGTACATGATATGGTATAAAAGTAATCCCTTTTTACATAAAACTCTCTGCCTTAGAGTTGAAAGTATGCCTTTCCACACCCATATACGCATATGTGTACATGCACACAGAACCTTCAGCAAAGGGGAGATATTTACTAGTTGAGGCATTTTAAGAAAATCTGTGACCAATTGCTTGCTGACCACTAAGTTAACTGAGCAGGAACTTTAGTAGCCACACACAACAAAATAAATAGACTTCATAGAATGAGTTTGGAAAGTCTAAATACATAAACAGAAGTAGCAACAACCAACCCTTGGGTTTCAAGATTTCCATAGTTGCCACATTACATTATTTGAAATGTTCAATTTTCAACATAAAAAATTATAAGACTGCCCTAACCAGTTTGGCTCAGTGGATAGAGTGTCGGCCTGTGGCCTGAAAGGTCCCAGGTTCGATTCCAGTCAAGGGCATGTACCTTGGTTGCAGGCACATCCCAGTAGGAGGTGTGCAGGAGGCAACTGATCGATGTTTTTCTCTCATCGATTTTTCTAGCTCTCTATCCCTCTCCCTTCCTCTCTGTAAGAAATCAATACAATATATTTTTTAAAAATTACAAGACACAAAAAACAGGAATGTATGACTTACTTACAGGATAAAAGTAGTCAATAAAAACTATACCTAAGGAAACACAAACATTGAATTGCTTAGACAGACTTTAAATATTATGAATTTGTTTATAGAACTAAAGGAAACCATGTTAAAGAATTAAAGGGAAGTATGAGAATTGTGTGTCATCAAGTAATGAACATCAATAAATAAGTAGAAATGATGAAAAATGAACCAAGTAGAAATTCTGGAGTTGAAAAATGCAATAACTGAAATGAAAATTCCACTAGAAGGATTTGATATCAAATTTGAACTAAAGAATAAAAAATATTAGTGGACTTGAAAAGAAATCAGTTGAGATTATCCAGCCTTAAGAACAGAGAGGAAGAAAGAATAAAGAAAAATAAACAGAGCCTTAGAGATCTGTAGGAAAACATTAATTGTACCAAGATAATAATAATGGAATAACAATAATATTATTATATAACATATAATAATGGTAGTTCCAGAAGGAAAGGAGACAGAGAAAATAGCAGAAGGAATAGTTGAAGAAATAACTGTTTAAAACTTTCCAAATTTGATGAAAAAACCATCTGCACATTCAAGAAACTCAATACAAGTAGGATAAACTCAAAGAGATCAAGACCTAGATAAATCATTATCAAACTGTCAAAAATCTGAAGATAAACAAAGAATTTTGAAAGCGCAAGATAAAAGTGACAACATGTACAAGGTATCCTCAGTAACAACATTTTAATTCATGAAAGCCAGAGACATTGTAATAACATATTCAAGGTGTGGAAAGAGAAAAACTGTCAACTAAGAATCTTTACCCAGCAAAACTATTCTTCAGAAAAATTACGACATTAAGACATTATAAAATTAACAAAATATAAAAAATATTAAAGATAGACTTTTAAGTTGAAATGAAAGAACACTAGACAATAATTCTAATACATATGAAGAAGAAAAAAGCACCAGCAAAGGAAAATACACACGTGAATATAAAAAGACAGCAAATGTGCAATTTTTGTAATTCTTTTTTTCTCCTATTCCATTTAAAATACAGCTGTATAAACAACAATCATGTGACTGCATTGAGGAACTTATAATCTATAAAGATGTAATTTCTAAGACAATAACAGCACAATGGAGGTGGAAGGATTAGAGCTATATTAAAACAAAATTTTTGTATACTGTTGAATTTAAATCACTGTTACTTAAAAAAAAAAGGTTTTACATGCTAATGATTAGCCCTAAGGAAAGCACTAAGAAAATAACAAATACACACAGACACACACACACACACACACACACACAGGGGAGGGCAAAAGTAAATTTATAGTTTATATGAAAAAATAATACAATAATTAATAAATAATCATATAAGAATTAACTCTATGTTTCATGTACCCACAGCTGTAAACTTACTTTTGCCCTACCCCGTAAAAGCACACTACAAGATAATTAAAATCTTACATGAGAATATGATAGTTTAACATAAAAACAGGTAATTATTATTAAATTTCATTCAACTTTTTTGCTTAATGTGGTGAAATTTAAATACTACTCCTATTAGTTAAGATGACCATATACTTTATCATCAAAATCAAAGTAGTTTTGAGAGTGATAGAGAACATTATTATTATGACAAGACAAGTGGTATACATTGGAACTCTTTCTAACAAAGAATGTAAAGTAACCCTATTTTTTAAAGAGAAATGTTTAGATATTTCAAATAATACAAATATCTCTTTTTTCCCCTGCCCTTCCCCCAGCTTCCCCTTCCCCCCAGTGGTCTGTGTCCTTTGGTTATGCTTAAATGCATGCATAACAGTCCTTCAGTTGATCTAATTTAGTTTGCATTGTATAAGACAGTGTTTGGTACTCATATTCGACTACTAACTCCTAGGGCAAATTAGGCATTATGTTTTAATATTCTGATACAATCTGATTATGAAAAATTACTTTTAATTATTCAAATACTAGAGGCCCAGTGCACAAAATTTGTGCACGGCTGGTGGGGGGAGGTCCCTCTCCAATCCGAGACCCCTGCTTGCCTGATCACCCCTAAACACCTCTGCCTGCCAGCCTGGCCCTCCAAACTGTTCTCCCCTGCCGGCCTGATTGCCCCCTAACTGCTCTCCCCTGCCAGCCAATCCCCTTAACTGCTCTCCTGTCTCAACCTGATCCCCATAACTGCTCCCTTGCTGACATGATTGTCCCTAATGGCCTCTGCCTCAGCCCCTGCCACCATAGCTTTGTCTGGAAGAACATCCAGAAGGATGTCTGGTCTAATTAGGATATTATCTTTTTGTTAGTATAGATGACCACTACTATCAAATAAATAGTGTGTTTGAGATTGTATTGGCTCTATAGTTCAATTTGTAATTTTCATTATATAGGTCTTCCATATATATTGGTAAACTTACCCCTAAGTGTTTCATGCTTTTCAAGCTATTGTTATCTATATGTTTTCAACTTGTTTATTGCTAATGTAAAGATATAGAACTGATTTTTTATATGGACCTTATATTCAGCAACCTTGATAAATTTCCTTATTAGTTCTAGTAGTTTTTATAGATTTCATTTTACTCTGTCAGAAAAGGTTAAAATTTAAAAGTACTAATGCTTACTACTGGTGATGAAGCAGAGAAATTGTATTTGGAAAGGTGATTTCTACACATTCTTTACTAGGACATAATAAGGCATGTTTTTGGAAAATATTTTGATAGCTTCTATTAAAATTAAAATATACATATATTTTTAGCTCAGCAATCTTAGTTATGAGAATCTATTTCATAGCCAGTATAAGGATATATGTACAAAGATGTTAATTGCAGCTCTCATTTGTAATGCCATAAAATGACATGGATATAACAATAGGTGATTGGTGAATTTGTGTTACATCTACCCTCTGTTTAAGCTAGCTTGAATGGGTTTCTCAGACCAATAGGAAAAACCTATTTCAGGAGAAGAATATATAGTACATAAATAATATTGCACTTCTAGATTTCATAATATATTTTCTGAAAACTAAAAAAGTTTAAAGACCTATTACTATCCAGTAAAAACTCCTTTACTCTTTCTGAAGCTTTGTCTTTTATTTGTCCTAAAACTGTGAGAAGTGGTATCCACAGTGTGCAAGACAAGTATTTATCTCTTTTGAATTTTCATAATGATCATCAACTATGGTTACTCAATTTGTTATTCAATTATCAGAAAACTTTTCATGAAAAGTTTTCAATAAGATATACTTAAATACAACAATGTACTTATTTAACCTATTATTAACATTTTAAAAACTCTGGTGTCTACCTCTCCTCCATTATTACTTTCTTAAAAAGAAAAAAAAGAAAAACAAAAACAGAGAAAGCTTTATTTTAACAGGCGATGAGATGACCATGGTTTCCACAGATCTCCTTATCACATTCTTTCCTACATGCTTTTAGTGTTGGATGCAATCTGAAATTATTCATTATATCACTAGGTATAATTTTAAAAGTCTACTTTTGTTGCTCTATAGACTTTATTGCCCTTGGAAGAAATATTGAAATACTTTTCTAATAAAAGTAAAGAGGTGTTATGGTCAGATTGTCTGCAGGGCCATTGACAGCATACTAAGGTTATCCTCCTAAGGCTTGACACATGAGAAGACTGATTTATAGCAGATTCTTGGAACAACTACTATCTGAAAGACCTAGCAGAGAGAAAAAAAATACAGAGACATAAGAAATTCAAAAAATAAGCCACGTTCTCATAGTCATTAACTGCAAATAATCTGGTCTATGCTTTTTTAAATACATGATTTGAAACATCCAATGACAAGGGGAGGTCAGAAGCAGTGACAACTGCCTCAAAGGAAGGACAGTGGAAACAGGCTAATTATTCCTTTTTTATGTTTTAAAATCTTATAATTATAATGAAACTTCTTTCTATCTTTATCTAATATCCCTTTGCCTGGAATGTCCTTTTTCTGCTCTATTGTATAGTTTTCAGAAATATTCTATTTCCTGCCCTTACCAGTTTGGCTCAGTGGATAGAGCGTTGGCCTGCGGACTGAGGGGTCCCAGGTTCGATTCCGGTCAAGGGCATGTACCTTGGTTGCAGGCACTTCCTCAGCAGGGAGTCTGCAGGAGGCAGCTGATCGATGTTTCTCTCATTGATGTTTCTTACTCTCTATCTCTCTCCCTTCCTCTCTGTAAAAAATCAATGAAATATATTTTTTAAAAAAAGAAATATTCTATTTCTTCATCTTCTGCTATGACCCAAAGAGTTTATATAAGGATGTACTTAAAACTAATGCTAAGTATATTCTTAGAGACAATTTCTTCTTCAACAATCCCAGACTGCAAGATGTTCTTATAAGTACTCAAAAGTCCAAGGACTATTCATTGAGATAACCTTTCAGTCCAATCACCGAAGATACTAGCTTGATTCCTGCTGTGAAAGACATAAACAATCATCATTTTTTACTGTTTTCATACATTTGATCAGAAAATATGATGGCTTAAAAATTGAAGAATACTTTCTTCAGTATTTTGTAGGTTTCATTTACAGCTGCTCAACCCTTAATCTATTCAGAAGAAAAAACAAATACTTACTTTAAATCAATATATTTTATCAATAATGTAATAGTCATGAAAACAACCTAATTAGAAGCAGTGTTTCTAATAGTAAAATATAGAAAAGCATAATTTGTTAGAGTGGCAAAAATGAATGAATGAATGAATGAATGAATGAGTAGCAGTTTCTGAAATTCAATCTTTACACTACCCAACCTGTTAAGAATGGAATGTTCACTGCAAATTTAAAGCATGGTCTCCCAGAAAATATCAAAATTAATGAAAAATCTTGTAAATTTGGTGGAGATGCTGTAAATCAACAAAATAATTAGGCAAAAACATCACTCTAACCTCAGAGGTATTTTTTATTAAAAATTATATAAAGGAAATATTTCACCAAGAAAACCCTAGGAAAGAACAACAGCTTAAGGCTTGGGTTATCAAAGCAAACGTTATCCCAGATAAACACGAGGTGGAGGAGGAGGAGTACAATGTGTTTTTTAAAGCAGCAACACTGGTGTATGTCTTTGAGTCAAACTTGGAACTCCCTCCTCCCCACAAATAAGCCAGGCTTTAAGATTACTTCCAATTAAGTGTTGGTTTAGGCCTGGGATCCCTCACCAATTTCAGATCGACTTTATCCTTCCTGGGGCCGCAAGGAGCCCCTCAGCAGGGGAGTCTAAGATGGTATATGGTGATTTAACATCCCTGGCACACTTCTTGCCAGTATTATCCATGGCTACAGAGGGATGTGCTGCCATGGGTTGACTCTAAAGGTCACCTAATTCAGAATTATGCTTTAATGTATTTCTGCATGTGCAAGCATACCACACACAGACCAATTCAACTGATTTCACTTTGCTTTCCCACAAGGTAGTTCTCTTAATGCATTTTCTCTTTTTGTTTATGTAATAACAAGAGGCCTGATGTACAAAATTAATGTGAGAGTAGGCCTTCCTTCCCTCTGACCAGCAGCGGCACCTGGACCCAGGCTTCCCTCACAGCCCTAGCTTCATCCGGAAGGATGTCTGGTCTAATTAGCATATTATGCTTTTATTATTACAGATTATTATAGCCTAGGGGCCCAGTGCACAAAATTCATGCACTGGGGGGGGGTCCTCAGCCCAGCCTGCCCCCTCTCACATATTGGGAGCCCTCAGGGGGTGTCCTTCTGTCGGCTTAGGCCTGCTCCCTGGTCCCGTTGGGGAGCGGGCCTAAGCCGCAGTCTGGCCTCCCTTTGTGGGAGGCAAACAAGCTAATCAGGGGAAGCCACCAGCCCCATCACCCCACTGCCAGTCACTGCCAGTCACCGAAGCCACCAAGGTGTTTTCATCAACATGGACTCCAGTCCCTTCACCATGAAGAAATGACAACTTTCTTTAGGCATTTTCAAGATATGTCTTTCATAGGATATGATCTTTCTTTCTTTCTTTCTTTCTTTCTTTCTTTCTTTCTTTCTTTCTTTCTTTCTTTCTTTCTTTCCTCATCTGAGGATATGTTTCCATTGATTTTTAGAGAATGTGGACGAGAAAGGAGAAACAGAGAGAAACAACAAAGTGAGAGGAACACTTTGATTGGTTACCTCCTGCATATGCCCTGACCTGGGCCCTGGCCAGGAAGGAGCCTGTAACCTAGGTATATGCCCTTGGTCAGAATTGAACCCACACCCTGTAGTCAGCAGGCTGAGGCATTATGCACTGAGCCAAACCAGCTAGGGCAGGATATGACATTTCTCCAGCAGTGGACCTTCATTTTTTTCTCCAGGAGTGGAAAAACCCTAGGTCGTTCTTTTGGATTCTTATTACCCAAGTTACTAAGAATATTACCAGTGGCATACAGGGAGTTTAGCCAATGAGCAGTAAGAAAAGGTGTTTCCTCCGTAGTTCACTCTGATCACCAGCTCCACCCCTGCCCCTCCAATCCCAGCTCCACCCCTGCTGAGGATGCAGGCCTGGGCAGAAGACCCCCAAGCCCCTCTGATTGCCAGCTTCACAGAGCCCAGGCCTCTGCGATCACCAGCTCTGATACTGCCCCCTGCCATTGCTGACTCTGCCCCTGCCCCACTGGCAGCCCCTGGCCAAGGCTGCAGGCCTGGGCAAGGGACCTCCAAACCCCTGCTTTGCCAGCTCCACCCATTCCCAGACCCCTGAGACCTCAGGCTCCACCCCTGCCCCTCCAATCACTGGCTCTGCAGAGCCCAGGCCCCTGCAATTTCCGGCCTTGCCCCTGCCCAGGCCTGAGGCCTCTGGCCCAGGCCTTATGCCTGGGTAGGGCACCTTCATACCCCTCCAATCACCGGCTCTGCCCCTGCCCACTCTTATCACTGGCTCCACTCTTGCCCATGCCTGAGGCCTCTGGAGAAGGCCTCAGGCCTGAGCAGGTGACCCCAACCCCCTGCGATCGCCTGTTCAGCCCTTTGGGCTCCCCGCCTCCCCCGCCACCTGCCTGGCTAACAGGCTTGACCACTTCAGTAGTGGGGCTGAGCCAGACTGGGCGCCGCTGTCTTGTGGCTAAGGGGGCGGCCATCGTTGTGACGGAGTGGCACCTTATTTGCATATTACTCTTTTATTAGATAGGATTTCCTCCAGGTTGACTGAGATCTGAGTTTATTATGAATTTTATAAAGTCTCTCAATTTTGTGTTTCTATATTACACACCATGTGTCTGTTTTTACTATTGTGGTTCTACACTCTGGATTTTAAAGCCTCAAAGGTAATCATGGTAAGTCAGTATAGGTGGCTCTATTTAAGATATTCCATCAGCAGGAACTCAGCATAGGTGACTTTCATTTGAACATGCCAGGCACTCATAAACACTTAAATATCTTTATATTTAAACTAGGGGCCCGGTGCACAAAAATTTGTGCACTTGGGGTAGAGGGAGTCCCTCAGCCCGGCCTGTGCCCTCTCACAGTCTGGGACCCCTCAGTGGATATCCTATGATGGCCCCAGTCTGCCAGGCGCCTTCTGTGTGTGTGTGTGTGTGTGTGTGTGTCACCACTGGGGACCTGCCCCCAGCTGCATCTGAGGCTCGGAGAAGTCCTCCTGTGTGTGTCTACCTGCTGGGGGCCTGCCCCCAGGCACACTGTGGAGGCTTGGAGCAGGCACCCCCTCTATGATGATCTCTCAGACTCTTGCCCTCCCCTGCATGTTGTTCTCTTTTTTGAGCGTGGCCAGGGCTGGGTGCAGCCTGCCTCCCAAGCTTGCCTACTGCCCATCTTCCTCCAGCCACCAGAAAGCAGGGAAAACCCCGCCTCGTGGTCAGGCCAGCCTTTTCCTGCTCCCTGATC
>PVJC01036449.1:0-17724 GCA_004026665.1 Murina feae | reverse complement strand
ATGATTAACAATGTTCTCACTTGGCCCACCGCTGTGGCTCAGTAGTTGAGCGTTGAAATCTGAACCAGGAGGTCAGGATTTGATTCCTGGTCAGGGCACATTCCCAGATTGCCGGCTTGATCCCCAGTGTGGGGTGTGCAGGAGGCAGCCGATCAATGGTTCTCTCTCATCATTGGTGTTTCTCTCTCTCTCTCCTACTTCCCTTTTCCCTGAAATCAATAGAAATATTTTTTTTAAAAAAAGAATGTTCTCACTTGTATAGATAAACCAGTCCATTTTCCAAGGCCGGGCTTCTCTGACAAGCTGATTAGAAGATTCTAGAAGAGTCAGGGACCTAAAGAGCAAGTCACTGTCCAACATCAAGTGAGTACTTCAGTATTTTTCCACATAAAGACTTAAGAAATTTTCCAGTCTTTGAGGAGGGGCAGGTATGATGCCACTTATGTAAGAAATAATCCTTTTCCCTGCTTTGTCTGGCGGAGGCCTAACCTGAGAGCTTACCGCCGCCTAGTGGTGTTTAGATGAATAAGCACGTTTGTTTGAATGTGTGTGGGTGTGTGTTTTAATGAATAACCCATTTTTTAGGAAAAAGGAGGCCCTCTAGTTTTCACTCTCCAGTAACTTATTTCACTTATTTGCTTGCATATGTATGCATGTAAGTATCTATGTATATATTTCTTTTTTAAAAAAAATATATTTTGATTTTTTACAGAGAGGAAGGGAGAGGGATAGAGTTAGAAACATCGATGAGAGAGCAACATCGATCAGCTGCCTCCTACACACCTCCCACTGGGGATGTGCTGCAACCAAGGTACATGCCCTGATCAGAATCGAACCCGGGACCTTTCAGTCCGCAGGCCGATGCTCTATCCACTGAGCCAAACTGGTCAGGGCGTCTATGTATATATTTCAATGAATATTTTATATTAGAATAGTTTGAGTTACAGTAGTCATTCATTCATTCATTCAGCGTGAACTTGTAGACATTTGTTTTATAATTTAGGTTAAAATACAATTTTGAGTTATAATTCAATTTCATTGCTCAAATTTGTTGTTTCACCAGTGGGAGCTCTTTCAGGCTGGTTCCTGTACCCTTTAAAGTGCCAGCTTCCTTCTTGAGCACCTACCTCCTTTGCTTATTTATTTGTTTAAAAAACTAACTCAGCCCTATAATCCCATCATCTCAACACAACTAGTTAGACTATTTTAGGGCTTTGTCGTTCATGTTGAAACATAGCTTTTTAAAAAATATCTATTTTTTATTGATTTCAGAGAGGGAGAGGGGGATAGAAACATCAATGATGAGAGAGAATCATTGATCGGCTGCCTCCTACATGCCCCCCACTGGGGGTCGAGCCCACAAACTTGAATTCAACCGTGGCCTCCTGACTCACAGGTCAAGGCTCAACCACTGAGCCACGCCAGCCAGGCAAAACATAGCTTTCAAAGAACTTTTTTTTTTTATTACTCCACATGACTTCAGAAACACAACTGCCATTTTTGATGTCTGAGGATGATGTAGTGTTTACTAAATGCACCTTAAGCAAAGCTCTCAGGCCCAGGCCTTGGTTGGGCCTTGTTCTGTGCTCTGAAAGGTTGTGGGTTCCATTCCCTATCAGAGCATATGCCCGAGTTGTCAATTGATGGTCCCCTCTCACATGTGCTACTCTCACATGGATGTTTATCTTTCTCTCTCCTCTCTCTCTAAAAATCAAAGAAAACATTTTTTTAAAATATTAAAAAAAAACAGCTCTTGGGAGTCGGATTATGTGCCCTTGCTCTTATCGCTGAGGCTTTCTGGGCCTCAAGTCTTTCATCTAAACAAGGGCAATGTGCTTGGCAGTTGCTCAGTGGTTAGAGCACTGGTCCATGCATTGAAGGGTCTCGGGTTCGATTCCTGGTCAAGGGCATGTTCCTGGGTTGCAGGCAACCAATCGATGGGTCTCTCTCACATTGATGTTTCTTTCTCCCCCAACCTTTTCCATTCTCTCTAAAGTCAATGGAAAAATATCCTTGGGTGAGGATTAACCGAAAAACTAATTAAATAAAACAGGAGCAATGACAGTGTTTCTTCCAGGCTTCTATGAATATTTAACCAGGCAGCACAGAATAGATTAAGAGCAAGGACTAGGAAATAGACGGCCTGATTGTAAATCTTGCCCCTGTACTTAATTAGCTGGGAAACCATTCAAACCAATGCACTGATGCACCAATGTATTCACCTGCTATGTGCACTAGTTTGTGTACTGTCCTGTCTCATTCCATGTGCTGCAGGAGCTCCCTCCAGCAATCTCACTTAGGGACTAAGCGGTTTGCAGATTCACACTTTTGAAATTTCTTTTGGAAATTTTATATCAACCAAACAGATAAAAGAGGTCATTTTATCAGCATTCCTTTATTTTTTAAAGTCATACTTATAATTTTATAATACCTATTAAAATGATATTCAGAACTAGATGTATGATGACGCCCATCAGGAACCTGAGGTTAGAGATGGAAGCTGCAAAGTTAACCTCAGCATTTAGTTGTCTCTTGTTTTGATTGCACAGAATCAACAAAATTCTGGTTCACAGAGAAAATATCTTAACCACTGTTCACAATCATGATAAATGGAGGGCAACAGACAACCTACAAGCTGATGCATAATCACATTTGACATGCTGCACTTGCACCTGCTACCACACAAGCTGACATCTCCGCGAGATCAGGTCTTACCCCTGCCTTCCTCTCAGAGCAGTGCACATGCCCAGCGATAGAGCTTTGTATAGTTTTGCATGACAAAAAATTCACCGGAATGAATTTAAATATATAAGTACCAGTGCAGAACTACAGTCTTCCTAGTCGATGATACATTTAGGACACCTTAAGTAGGCACACAAATGACCATGGATTTGCATTGAGAACTGTGCAAAAAATGAGTTTACTTGGTATCACAAGGTAGGGCCTGGTTAATGTCTACCACTGTAGCATATGGATTATTCTACCTCCATGCTCTGCGCACCGTCACTGTCCTTTTCTAGCTGCCCACGATTCAGGTGAAATGCCCCTCTAATAATTCTGACTGGAGAAGGGCCTCCTCCTCCTCTGCCTCCGTTGCCTCTTCATCCTTTATCAGCTCTAGTAGCTCTAACAAGCCAGGGGCTGAGCCGTCCTGGGGCAGAGCCAGCCGCCTGCGCAGTGTTTTGTCCCCTGCTCCAGCAAGGATTTGGTCGAGCCGGGCCTGATTCACAACTTCCCTCTCAACTGCTCCTCTCTCCACCAGTTTCTGTAACAAAGGCTCCAGCCTGAGTACGAAGGCGGACAACTTCTCCTCATCCTTCTGGTAAGTCCGCAGGTATCTGACCTGCAGCTCCCTAGGATTATCAATAACCCCAAACACCTGCTCAAGAGCCTTCAGGCATTCGGGGACCGTAATCAAAGGGTTGTTTATCTTGAGGACGCGGATGACGTCAGAGGCTGGGCTTCTCAGGCTCTCCAGCAGCCGCCTCCTCTTCTCGGCATCTGACACCTGCCAGGCCTTCATCATTTGGGTGGTATGGAACAGCCAGGATTCAAAGCTTTCTTCCTCGGGTCCTGGAGGATCACTGCCCGAGAACACTCTCAGCTTTTTGTAGTTCACGTACTGCAGGGCCGGCTGAAGGGCCTCATCTAACGCCTGTGCCAGCATGGGGGCCCGCATTTCTGGGACCATGTTCTGGTCTAGGTCAAAGGGGTCGTTTCCGTACCCAAAAGCTCTGGTCAGCTCAACCAAGGTCATGCCCTCTCCCTCTAAGAAAGCCGTTAATCTGCTTAAAAATTCATTGTCCGGGTCGGGGGGCTTAAAGATCACTCTCCAGCTACCACCTTTCCCAGGGATCTCCTTGGGGACCAGAGCAAAGCTCGTCTCCTCCGTGAGCCCCACTAAGGCTACGGTCCGGTGCTCGTCCCTCCGGTACATCCTCCCGAGCAGTCGATGCTCGCCCAGGGGAGCGAGGCCGGCGCGCAGCGCCTCCTCGATCTCAGCCACATGGCAGGTCTGGGGGATGCCGGCGATCAGCAGCGCCTTCCGCGGGCTCATGTCCATCCCCCTGCACCAGTCCTCCAGGAGCCTCAGCGTCATGGTGCCCCGAGCCGCGCGGGCTTCAGTGCCAATGTGCCGGGGACCGGGACGCCGCCGCGGTTCGCAGCCCTCCTCCGAGGTAGCCTGTTTAAGTCCCGTCAACGTCCCGAGCCCCAAGTCCTGTGAGGACAAAGCAGTCAGGTCAGCGAAGGTGTCAAGGACCGAGGGCCCGGAGAGCCCCGCGCACCCCAACCGGCGGGCGACGCCAGGCGGCCCCACTGCGGCAAGCAGCCATCTTACCCTCGTCGGGCGCCCCGTCAGCTAGCGGTCCATGCCTGCGTCCCCCAGCAGCGGCGGAGGCGCCAGGGCCGGCTCCCGACGCTTCCCAGCGGGCCAGCCCCGAGGAGCGGGAGGACGGCCTCTCCTCCGCTCGGACCCGCACAGCAGAGGGGTTGTGCAGAGGGGCGACGCGGGTCGCGGGGGATGGCGGACCGCCTGGGCACTGCGGTGCTCTCCGCGGCGAGGAGCGAGCGAGGCACCGGGGCGAGGCCCAGACGGCCGCCCACCTGAACAGACACACTTCCACGCAGTTGCCGCAGCCTCAGCTGAGGTTCCAACAGGAGCAGTCTGGGGTGTGTCCGAGGAGGCGGCGCCGCGGGGGGACGCACCCTGACGTCGCGAAGGGCGGGCCTTTCGAGGCGGGGCGGGCGCGCTTCCGGGACTAGCCGGAAGCCCCGACTGTGGCAGCATCCGGGACGGTGAGCGGGCGGGCCAACCCGGACAGGAAGGTGAGATCCGGCGCCTGCCCAGCTCTGCAGCCTCGGCCGCTGGCCGCTGCCCGGCACTGGGGTCCCGGCGCTGCAAGGCTGAGAGTCCCGGGCCTGGCGCCGCCCGCGCAGCCCTCGGTCACGGCGACGGGCGCAGCGGCGTGACAGGGGGCGGGGCCGGGGCAGCGCAGGGGGCTCAGGGGCGGGCCGCCGCGTGACCCGTGCGGGAACGCCGAGCTTAATCGCTACCAGCGCGCGGACGGGTCGCGGTCCCCGGTGCCCGGTCCCCAGCCGGTGGCGCCGGGGATTTCTTTTATGGTGTCGCTCCCTGACATGCCAAAGCTACCCGAGTATTCAGAGCCGAGTGACTCTTCAGCGCTTGCCGTGGGGACAGCAAGATTCTCGGGACCCTTGTGAGTTGGAGAGTTACTGCCTTGGCGTGGGGGCCCCCCCGGCATTGGACTGACTCGTCGAACCAAGTGTTCGCGCTGGGGCAATACTGTGAGGTCGGAAAGTGGTTGCTCTGTGAACGTGAAAGGTCCTGCGGGGAACCGCTTGGGTTCCAGGGTGTTAATGGAAGGTGTGCTGGACCTGTGTAAGCCACAGGTAGTGACTTACTCTGTGGGGTTCACATGAAAGCAGACTCGCTGTAAGCGCCGAAACGTTCTGCACCTCCTCAGGACTATCACATAAAACCACCCGTCAGCTGTTTACATGTCTTAATAAATGCAATTTTAATCTACTTTAAACCGTAAATGTAGTAGTGGGGTATTTTAGAAGTCGCCGGAAATAAAGCAAGTATATTTGGAATAGTTGCCGGGACAGCATTACTAGACCCTAACTGTATTTTCTTTTTTAATTCGAAGGCACAGAGCATGGAGAATGATGAATTTTCGCCAGCGGATGGGATGGATTGGAGTGGGATTGTACCTGTTAGCAAGTGCAGCAGCATTTTACTATGTTTTTGAAATCAACGAGACTTACAACAGACTGGCCTTGGAACACATCCAGCAGCACCCAGAGGAGCCGCTGGAAGGAACCACATGGGCACACTCCTTGAAGGCTCGGTTACTCTCCCTGCCCTTCTGGTTTTGGACAGTTATTTTTCTGATCCCTTACTTACAGATGTTTTTGTTCCTCTATTCTTGTACAAGAGCTGACCCCAAGACGGTGGGCTACTGCATTATCCCGATATGCTTGGCAGTTATTTGCAATCGTCACCAGGCATTTGCCAAGGCTTCTAATCAGATCAGCAGGTTGCAACTGATTGACACATAGACTCGGTCACCATTTTCCCCTTGTGATCATAAAACTGCCAGTGCCGGGTGAGACCTGATCACAAGACGGCAGTTTTTCCCCAGATCTCAGGAAGTTGTGGTGGGGCAGAGGCCTTTTAAACAATGTGACTAGGGGGCTGTCTGTATCTGACGAATGAGTTTTTGGGTGAAGCCTGAGGCACACAGTCCTACAAAATAATGTGGATGACTTCAGATTTTGGAAGTAAAATCATGTCTGTTACTTGCATTCTTTAGAAACTTGAATAAGTTCCTAAACTCCTATTCTTATTCTACTGTGCAACATAGTGATTGTTCAGAGATTTTTCCTTTGGGGAAACAGATGAACATGAACATTTCCATTGTGTGTAATGTGTAAAAAGGTCCAAACATGGTCATAAAGTTTAAATTTTATACAATTACTTGGCTTGCTTTAAAATTCTTCAAACTAAAACACCAATTCCTTTCCTGAGTAAGCCAGCTGTTTGTCAGCTTGTGAGAAATCGGTATAAAATTATTGAGATGATTGTTGACCTGATACACAGAACTTTCATTCCTCCTTTTGGGTAATGTTATTGGCATTCTTAATGCTACTGATATTTTTTAAAAAAAGAACTTGGGAAGAAACTGAGTGTTTGAAAGTTGAGAAATCTAACTTATACATAGGAGATGGAAACAAGGTGTTCAATGAAAATATTTGTCCCAGTGCCTGTCAGATGTGTGGTAGATAGCTCTCTAAAAGGTGCTGTCAAGTGATCCTGAGACTCCTTTCTAGCCTAAGAGCTGGTCTTTAGGCCATGGGTTAGTTGCATGAAGATGTGATCCTTGTACTTCCTCCTGTGCATTTTGTACTTACTACCTCACGTCTGGTACCAATACAAATATCTAAGAAATGGAAATACTAGACTTTAGGATTTTTTTTTCTGGGTGAGTTTAAGATATATTTTTATACAGTTCTGTCATTAATACCAGGGAAATGTTCCACACTGATAGGTTTTAAAAACTTTTTTGGGTGCTTACTCTGTTGGGCCCTGTTCTAAGAACTTTGCATAAATTAACTCAATGCAACAACCCTATCTAGAGCTAACAATTATCTAGCTTTACAGATAAGGACACTGAGGTGGAGCAGTTCAGTAACTTGCCAGAGGTCGCACAGCTGGTAGGTTGCACAGCCAGAGTTGTAACCAGGCATCTGATGCCTGTTCCTAACCACAGCTACAGTGCTTCTCACAAGTGACAGCTGTTCCAGCACCGGGGACTGTCTGCCTCACTAATGGAGATGGCATCGCTGAGAAAGGTTTTTCTCAATGTGCATGGGCTACTGGAAACCTAAAAGCTTCTAGCAGTCTCATCCTTTAGGTCTGATTTGACTGCACTTTCCATAGCAATCTCTTCCTTGAAAGATAAAGCAGGTACTTTTGCAACTCAAAAGCAGAGATCAGATTCTTCTCTAATTAGTCCCATTTCTTTATTTTACTGCCTCCATAGGTCTAGTTCCTGAAATGAGTTATCTTCTACGACAGTACTTAGAATCTTCAAAGTAAGTGGCAGTTTGAAGTATCTGCCACTCGGTGAAGGGCAGATAACCCAATCACTTGTATCTTTTGAATATTTACTAATTACAGATGGTCCCTGACTCACCATAGTTTGACAGGAATTTTCCACTTTCTGATGATATTAAAGCAATAAGCATTCAGTAGGAACTGGATTTGAATTCTGATCTTTTCCCAAGCTAGTGAGTGAGAAGACAGTAAGAGTCTCCTGATGCTGGGCAGCAGTGCGATGATTTTGCCCCGATGCAGACCGACAGGATGAGCCCGTTTAAGGTAGACTCGGCTAAATTCAGAGGCCCAGTGGGTTAGGCGTGTAAATGCATTTTCTACTTACATTTTTAACTCACGGTGGGCTGGAGAGTAACCATCAGAAGTTAAGGAGCAGTGTAGTATGCATGCTGCAGGTGCTGCATCGAGTGATTTTGCACTCTTTATGACAGCCCTATGAGGCTGCTATGTACTGGTACTAGTGCCATTTACAGAAGAGTAACATGAGGAAACCCGAGGAATTAAAAACTTGCCCATGATCACACAGAAAGAGTATTAGGAACTGATGTGGAAGAGCCAGGACACCGAACGGGGGGTGCCTGGCTTCAGATCTGCAGCTCTGTCATCCCAATCTATTGCTTCTCAATACTTTGAGGGAAATCGTTGAGCAGTTTCTTGTTTTATTTGATTATTCTTGAAGCAGTGATAGTTCGGAAATGATTTAAGGAAATTATTTGTTACTTTTTGTTTGACAAATGTTTGGGATAGTGCAAGGTTTGTGAGTTCGTTCCTTGTAAGGTGACTTCATTTTTATTGAAGTACATTTTATCTCTTCATATTCTAATATTGAAATTTGGTAAGTAAATGCTCATCTCTTTCAAGATAATATTTCCTTGGTAGTAATGTTAAAATAATTACAGTAGGAGTAATTCAGCATTTCTAAATGTTTCAGATTGCAGAGTTAATCTGTTTTTGATTAGTTAGGAATTAATTATCCAAGTTGGATTATTACTGTTTTGTCTATGACTATTTAAGAGTTCAAAGCACTCTTTTGGGAAAGAGGGAAAGGTGAGATTTATCTCCCAGGTCTAGTAGACCGAGGAGGAGGTTAAAATTGATAGATTGGAGACCTATTATTATAGCAGGTCATCACTTATTTTATATTCTCATCACAATACAAAAAAAGCAGTGACTACAGGATTAAGTAGTGAGATAAACAGTAAATAAGAGAAGTGTATCAGAAATTTTAGGAAAGAGACAAGCATCGTAGGATCCCTAACCAGTCAGTATGTGCTTCCAGGTATGAGAAAAATAGAGTGGTAACAAAAAGCTTTTCTTTGGGGAAGTGGAGTCATTAAAGTACACCCAAGAGAATAACTGTACCCATAATATAATCAAACTGGTATATTTCGTTTACCATGGATATTGTTAAAGTCTTTATTGAGAATATCTATTGTGGATTTTTTGGATGGGTTTAACATTTTCAGTCTCAAAAATACTGGCAGAAAAGCTTGCCACAATACCACATGACTCACGTTTGTATCAAACATTTGCTGTCATTATAAATTCTGCAACATATTTTTTAAGTGCCATGTAATTCTAGACCATGATTGGTAATCATCATGCATTAGTATTTTTGTTTTGGTCTAAGGCAGTGAGTGGGGTCTTGAACTGTGGCTGTATATTAGAATCACCCAAGGAAATAAAAATAGCAAAGCTCATATGAACAATGTCAGGATCCCTTTTCAACCAATTATGTCAATTTCTATGGGCATAGCCCAGGCAATCCTGTTTTTAGAGGCAGGTCTTCAAGTGATTCTGTCAGGTTTTCTGCACCATAAAGACTCAATTGTTAGTCACGAGATCTGTGTTTATTTTTGGAACAGCCTCAAAAAATATTTTGCGGTAACTTCACCCTAGCTGTTTGAATTGCAGATCTTTAAGAGGTGTTTATACCCCCCCCCCAAAGTTTAAATAGACTTTATGATTACAAGGAGGAGGCCTACTAACCAGAGCCTTATAACCGATATATGTAGTTCCAGCGTGTCACCATAGAGAAATCAGAGGTTATGATTGCAGAGGAAGTCACTGATTGAAGGCCCGGATCCAGGGGAGTCAGCCAGGAATGCTGCAGACTACCAGCGGCAAGGTGAGGGGGAGAGGACAGCTTCACTCCAGCTTCTTGAAGCTCTCCAGGTGTGACAAGACCCAGCTCCACAGCGGGAGAAAACAAGAAGCAGGAGATGAGCCAAGGGTGACATCCATGGTCCTGAACTGCTTGGGACGGATCTGGGCAGGAAGCACCAGGAGTCTGGAGCTGGGCCTGTCAGGCCCCACAGCCGTGGACCTCAGCAAGTAGACTGCAGACAGCTGCCGGCTGGAGCCCAAGTTTGGGAATGAGGTGTCTGCATATTCTGATTCCAACTCCTCTCCTTCAGTTTATCCTGAATACCGTTTATCAGGTTTTTGCACCCCTCTTACCAAAACTATTTTCTTGTCAAGTGGTCACTGGTCACTTACACAGAACTGAATCCACTGGTCAAGTCTCAGTCCTCCAATGACTTACTAGTTTTTGACACTTTCCCTCTCTTTGAGGCACTTTCTTCAGTTGGCTGCTCATCACTACTGCCCAGAACTTCAGCGAGGATGGACTGTTCTTTGTCTGTGCTGTCCCAATCAGTAGCCACTAGCCACATGAAATGAGCCCTTGGAATGTGGCTAATGTGATTGGGGAACTGGGCTTAAAGTTTCAATTAGAATTGAAATAGCCATAAGTGGCTAGGCCTAGATATTTTCTGGTTTTTCTCTTCCTTACCAGCTCCTCCCGTCTCCTTTGCTGGTTCCTCCTTGGGGAATCTGCCTGATTTCTAAATGCTGGCATGGCCCCCGTCCCTTTTCTCTTTTTACTCCCTGATCATCTCATCCAGACTCGTGGCTTTAAATGCCCACATTTATATTACCACCTTGTCTCTCTCCCCTGAGCCGCAGATTTGAATATCCTACTGCTTACTTGATATTTACTAGATGTCCAAAACCAAGCTGCTGATCTCTCCACCCACCAAAATCTGCTCCTTAAGTTCCCTACGAGATAGCTGCCAAACACCTGACGAGGGATCCTTTTAAACTCTTACTCCTCTCAAAAGTCCCACCTGTGGTTTCCCTTCTCAGAATAAAAGCCGAAGTCCTTCCCATGGCATACAGAGTCATAAATAAGCAGCCCTTGACCTTTACTTCAGTTCCTAATACTCTCTCAGCCCCTGACTCCACTCCAGCCACACTGGTTTTCTTGATTCTAGAACACACCAGAAAAACCTGTTCCAGGGCCTCTGCACTCTGTCCTGTCTGCCTGGGTGCTTGGCCCTGGCCTGCTCCATCCCCTTCTTCAGACCTCTGCTCACCTGCCAGCTTCGTGAGGCTGCCTCTCACCACCCAATTGAAAATCCAGCATCCCCCTTCCATTTTTCGCTGAAGCACTTACCATATGATATCACATGACGTGTTTTGTCAGGATCTAACCTCCATGAGTGGAGCGATTTTGCCTGTTCACTGCTTTTGCCCCCTGCCCCAGTACAGTAGGTGCTCAGTAATGATTTATTGCATGGATGATGCTCAGTGTCACGGAACACCTCCCTCACTACTCCCACTAGACTGCCAAACAATCTAGTTCACTCTCCAGGGAGAATAAAGGTTAAAGTTAACATTTACTACTAAGTGCAGAGCATAATCTGTCTCACATGCTAGGTAAGTTTGGTTATTCAACTTTTTGTTGTTGACACTATTGCAGATAGTTATTAAACTCTTTCAGGTTTCAGCATGATTGATACGTTCTTTAAGGCCAGAGTTTAAAATGAGTCTCCCAATTTTTTTTTATTTTTTGCCAACAATTCTTGTTATGTTGGCTGTCTTGGGATTCTTCTTCCTACGTTGGTTTGTTGTTCCATTTACTTATGCATTCATTGGTTGATTCCTGTATGTGCCCTGACAAGGGATTGAACCCTCAATCTTGGTGTATCAGGAAGATGCTCTAACCAACTGAGCTACAACATCAAGGGTGGGATTTTCCTTCTGGATGCAGAAAAAACATTTACAAACAAGTTTATATTTTAAGTGGCGGTTAGAGCCTTGAGAAAACCACCTAACACGCGCCAAGTGCCATGACGACCCCGTAGAGCTACAACACACATTATAGTATTCTGGTGTTCAGGGCAATACCTTGGCCCCATAAAGCACTTAAACGAGTAATGTTTTTCTACAAGTGGCCTCTATCTTCAGCAGAATTTTTGGCACCAGAGTAAATTCCCAATGGCCCCAATGTGAATGGCTACTTTTTAAAAAGATTTAAATAGAAGCTTACTGTTTAGCATCACTGTTTCCTGGGCCATGTCTTTAAATAAAGCAATTCTGATCCCAGAGGTCACCCGAGAATGAAGAGTCGTGGCTGTACTGAAATTTGCTCAATAGTTTAAGAATAGAGCACTGGCTAGAGGCAATTTCTTCAAGGCAAGGCACTTTGGTTTTAGAAACACCTCTGACCTTTTTTTATGGTGTCTGTCCTACTTCATATTTAGTCCAGTTTTCCTAACCTTTTCATTTTTCTATTTTGGTTTTGTTTTGTTTTCCAAACTTCTTTAGAAATCACTTTGTATTCCCTAATCTGATAAATAGTAGTCAGATGGGAAATGTGGATTAAAAAAATGTTTTTGTTGATTTTTAGAGAAACATTGATGAGAAACATCATTGATCAGCTGCCTCCTGCACCCCCTCACTAGGTATTGAACCAGTGACCTGTTGGTTCCTGGGCTGATGCTCACCTGCTGAGCCACCATGCCAGGTGGATTTTTTATTTTTTAAGTCTGGATTGGTTCATTTTTGTCCTGAATTACTTAATGATATTTGAAACTGTAAACATGGCTTTTCTGCCCTTACTAAATTTAAAGCATGACTTTTGGAAAGTAAAAATCATTAGCAAGTTTCACAATAACTCTTTTCTTTTTTAAAATTTATATGTTGCTTTATTCTGTAAGGACACCCTGACACGTTAGACGATAACAGCTAATGACAAAATGTAGAAATGAGGCGTGTGCTTCTCTAACCACTGCTGGGAGTATGTTAATGTGTGTTGTCATTGCATGTCCACTTTGACATCTTCTCATTCTGTTTATGTAATATAACAATGGAGCGAGAATACAGTAAGTAGTGGTTCTGCGTCTCAGGTAACGCTGCATGGAAACCCGGTTCTGCCTGTGAGGATGGTGGCCCTCCGCCCCAGGAAACCTAGCTAAGCTCGAGAGGAACAGCCCTAAGAATCACGGAGAAGGGATGCTGGTAGGCCTTCTAACACAGCGACAAACAGCAGACAGCTATTGTCACATGGGATTCAACCTGCCATTGTTTGGAAATGTCACATCCGTGTCAATGACAGTCCTGGCACCTGCTCAGCCACTCGCCTAGAGTTTCATGGTTACTTCTGTACGATGACATCAAAACTTCAGCAACATTTGAAGGACTAAAGTATTTTCATGTAAGTCTCCAAACCCATAAACTATGCTGCTATTAGTTAAAACAAAAATATTAAAAGAAAAAGGGCAGCTGGGTTTGTTTTGTTAGTAGAATTCACTGTGACAATGTTCCTTTGAAACTGGCCGTTCTCTCCGATATGCCTGCACCCCATGCTTGGAGGTAGGAATGTCCATAAAACACAGCACACAGGAAACTCAAACCTTAGTACGGGAAAAAGGTCAGCTTAGACTCACAGCTAAGTTCAAATGTTAATTTCCTGGAAATCTGTATTAGTCGATGGAAAGCACAAAGGAAAGAAGGTTTTGATGAGGAAGTGAAACCATGCGTTTCGGGAAGCCCTTTCTACTGGCAGAACAGGATGAGCAGGGAGTTGGAGTAGCCGGTGCAATGGCTGTGTGTCCTGGGATGACAATGGGTCCCAGCTGAGCCAGGAAGGGCACCTAAGCGGGGGCTTCATCTCCTCGCTTTCTTGCTTACATCACTAAGCAGCTAAATGGTTGGTGCTTTTCTGCTCTATGATAAATATGCAGAAAAGTAAACTAAGTGTTCGCTTTTTAACTGCAGCCACCGCAAACGTTAACTCTGCTGCGGGGTTGCTTTTTGCTAAATCCTAATGTGAGTGCCCTTATTTGAGTAACACTGTAAAACAGGAGGAAAGACAGAAGGAACAGCTCTGAAGAGGCGGCAGACCACTCTTTCCCTATGGACAGTGCAGGGCAGAGGGCGAGAACACAAATAACAAGACTCAATTCCATTTTACAGGACAGGAGCCCCTGTCACTTTACAGCTTTTTGGCACAGTCAGGGCAAAACACCTGCTCCTGATGGAAAACAAAGCGCTTGCTGGCCAGATTCAGGGAGCACTTTTTGCAGTGGAAGCAGTAGTCGTGCCAGGACTGTCCTTCATAGGTCACCACACTGGAGCCTTTCCCGAACCCGGTGATGGGATTCTTGCATCCAGAACACTTCTTAGCCACATAGTTCTTGTAGCACTCCACACAGTAGTACTGGTCGTCCACAGCAGTGAAACGCTGCCCGGCCAGCTTCTTCAAGCAGATGACACACACAAAGCAGTCGGCATGCCAGGGCTGATCCTGGTAAGTGATTCCTCCGGATGTGATGGCCTTGTTGCACTTCACGCAGTGCTTGGCAAATTTGATCTCATAGCAAGTCATGCAGTGGAATTCCTCTCCTTTAGGGTAGAAGCTTCCCGTCCCGATGACTTGCTTGCAGTCGGTGCAGATGAAGCAGTCTTGGTGCCATACGGTGCCCTTGTACTCTACGTTCTGATCTCCTGGCACAATGGGCTTTGAGCAGCCCTTGCATATGTGGGCGTTCTCAAGCAGGCTACACTGTTTGCACAGGATCTTGTTCTCTTTCGCCACAAAGCTCTCGGTGGCTAAGGGGTGCTGGCACCGGGAACAGTGAAAGCAGGTGTCGTGCCAGAAGCCTTCCCTATAGTGGACCTCCTTGGCGTCTGCACCGATGATCTGGTGGCATTCCGTGCAGGTGTTGGCGCAGTACTTGTCATAGCAGCTCAGGCAGCAGTGGTGGCCATCCTTCTCCACGTACTTCTTCCCGTGCAGGGCGTCCTTGCAGTAGTGGCAGTTAAACTTCTCAGACATGGAATCCAGCTTTGATCTGGGGGTGCCTCACCCTGAATGAGTGGAGGAGGAGGTGGATGTGGTGAGGGCTGGGTATAGCTGTCAGTAACTTCCAACACACTGCCCTGGGGATGCTCAGAAGTGCAGCTGTCCCGGAGGCGGCCGTGGTGCCGTGGTGGTGGTGGTGGTGGTGGTGGTGGTGGTGGTGGAAGACTCCACAATAACTTTTTCTGTATTTGTGTATAAAAATACGTAACATGATTTTTTAATGCAAATAAAACAAAATGAGTATATGATGAAAAATTCCCTTCTCACTCCCAACCCTTATCTCTCTAGAAGCAGGTTGACTATCCTTTCAGAGAAATTTTAAGCATATCCAAGCCAATAGTCTCCAATAGTAGCATTCTACACACTGTTGTGTTTTGCTAGTTTACATTTAACATCATATTCGAGAGGCTGATCCTTAATAACACAGAGCTATACCTTGGTCATTTTAATGCCTGCACAAATGTTCTAGTATACTAATGTTCTATTTTTATTTAACCAGCATCTTCCGATGGCATTTATTTAGGTTGTGTACTTTTTTTTGTTACTAAGAAGAATGCTGCAGTGAATAGTTTTGTAAACAGATCTGTCCACTTGTTGCTATTATATGTAGGATAAATTTCTATAAAATTGCGGATTCAAAGAGCATGTACATTTAACATTTTAACAGAATTGTCAACTTGACTTTCAAAGAGCTTATATCAGTTTATACTTGTCATCAATATACTAGTATTATAGACCTCACATCCTTCAATCTTGCATCAAAACTTGTGATTTTTCCATTTGAAAGTAAAAAAATGGTATTGTATTATGGTTTTACTTTTCACTTAGTGGAAATGGAACATTTTCATTTAAAAGCCATGTGTATTTCTTGTGATCTTTGCCCATTTCTACTGTCTTTCTGAGTGGTACACATGAGATCCATAAAAGGAATTAATTCTTAGTCATTTGTGCTGAAAATATGAAATAGTTTTACCTTCTTTGTCTCTCAACCTTATTCACAGAATATTCAGAAATTTTATTATGTATTCATAGTTACTAATCTTTTCTGTTATGGTTTCTGGATTTTTAAAAATTGCTTAGGCCCTGACTGGTTTGGCTCAATGGATAGAGCATTGACCTGCAGACTCAAGGGTCCCAGGTTCGATTCCAGTCAAGGGCATGTACCTTGGTTGCGGGCACATCCCAGTTGCGGGGGGGTATGCAGGAGGCAGCTGATCAATGCTTCTCTCTCATCGATGTTTCTAACTCTCTATCCCTCTCCCTTCCTCTCTGTAAAAAAATCAGTAAAAAATATATTAAAAAAAATAAAAACTTGCTTAGGAAAACTTCACTCTGAAATTATAGAAACTATTATCCCATTTTCTTTTACCACTTTTGTTTTTTACTCTGTTGATTTTAGAGGGGTGGGGGGAAAGAGAGAAACATGGATTTGTTGTTCCATTTATTTATGTATTCATTGGTAGATTCTTGTCTGTGCCCCTGACTGGGGGTGGAACCAGCAACCTTGGCATATTGGACCACACTCTAATCAACTAAGCTACAGTCAGGGTTCTTTTAGTATTTTTATGGTTTTGTTCTTTACTCTAAAATTCTTGAATCTACCTGAAATTTATGATGTTCTAAGTAATAAGAACCCAACTTCGTCACAAAAACTATGAGAAATCAATTCATTTCTCATTTGTTAAAACTGAGTATTGTTTTACAAATATAGGGGTGGGCAAAAGTAGGTTTATAGTTATAATACAAAGAAATAATACAATAATCTACTCTAATAAAAGAGTAATATGGAAATTAACCATCACTCCGAGACACCTAAGACATGCCCCCAGTAAAGCCACGCCCCCAGCCAATCAGAGCGGCTGTATGCAAATTAATCCAGCCAAGATGGTGGAGGCCAGAGGCGGGATACTTGCGTTGCAGCCATAGCTACCACACAAGCATCCCGGCTCTGACTGTTCCAGGTCTGTTGGAGACACAGAAGTCAGGGAAGACAGAGAAGTCTGGCTCCAGCGCCAGAGGCTGGCTTCGGCCAGAAGATGAAGAACCCGCCTGCCCCGTGATCCAGCTGCAGCCGGCGGAGAAGCCTCCCACCTGCGGTCCAGGAGACACGGAGAAGCCTAGCCCAGTGCC
This sequence comes from Murina feae, assembly GCA_004026665.1. Lineage (NCBI taxonomy): Eukaryota > Metazoa > Chordata > Mammalia > Chiroptera > Vespertilionidae > Murina > Murina feae. The sequence continues at coordinate 802 of PVJC01036449.1, read as the reverse complement.
TGACGCTGGCTGCAGCCTGGGAGAAGCTGCCTGCCCCACATCTGCCGGCCCCATGTCCTCGGGAAGACTGGGAAGCCGGGCCCCAGCGCCCGAGGCTGACTGCTGCCTAGGAGACCAAGAAGCCGCCTGCCCCGTGAACCAGGCCGCAGATGCTGGAGAAGCCGCCCACACTGCCACACAGGGGACACAGAGAAGCCGCCCACCTGCGGTCCAGGGGAGACAGAGAACCAGGCCCAGAGACTGACGCTGGCTGCATCCTAGGAGACACCTTCTGCCAGCCATTGGTGGGCCCCCAATGGAGGGGTTGAGGGTCCAAAGGTGGAGGTGCTCCTGCTTTGCAGTAGCAGTGCCCCAGCTGCATGGGCCTTGGCCACCCTCGCTGGGCCGGGTGTGCTGGGCAGGGAATGGGAGCAGGATAGTGGCAGGGAGTCTGGGGAAGGGGGTGCAGCAAACACCTGGCTGGGGCTGAGCCCTGGGCTGGCGGTTAATGCTCCATCCCCATGGAAGCTTTAAGGAGAGAAGAAGGGCTGCTCCCTCTCTCTCTCTCACACACACACAGCCTCCTGGGCCTCCTCTCTCACCGGCTCCATTTTCTCCACCACCGGGGGCAGGGGTCTCCTGTGAGGAGCCCAAGGTCTCCATTCAGAGCTGGGGTGAACCCTTGTGGGAGCCAGGAGACGGAGAGACTGGGGAGGAGCGGAGGGAGCAGCAGCCCAGGAGAGTTTGGGGGAAGTAACCAGGTGGGGGAGGGGCGGAACAGGAGGGAGGGAAGAACTTTATAAAAGAGTCAGTGGACAGCAGA
>PVJC01036448.1:0-17729 GCA_004026665.1 Murina feae | reverse complement strand
GGGGGGACCCAGGCCTGCAGAGGAAAGCAGTTGTGAGGGACTCAGGACTGCAGGGGAGGGCAGTTGGGAAAACCAGACTGGCAGAGGAGGGCTGTTGGTGGGGATCCAGGCCTGCAGGGGAAGACAGTTGGGGGGTACCCAGACCTGTAGGTGAGGGCAGTTGGGATGGACCCAGGCCTGTTGGGGAGGGCAGTTGTGGGGGACTCAGGCCTGCAGGGGAGAACAGTTGGGGGTGCCATCCTGGTATGGGGAAGGCAGTTAGAGTCAATCAGGCCAGGCCAGCACAGGACCAGTTTGGCATTTATCAGGCTGCCATGGGAGTGGTTAGGGGCAATCGGCATTTGAGAGGTCAGGAGCCAGCAGTCCTGGATTATGAAAGGGACGTCGACTGCCCAATGGTGGGATCGGGCCTAAATGGGCAGTCGGACATCCCTCAAAGGGTCCCTGATTGGAAAGGGTGCAGGTTGGTCTATGGGCCACCACCACCACCCACCACCCCCACTCCGTGCACGAATTTCGTGCACCGGGCCTCTAGTCCTGTATAATAGAAGGCAAATATGCAAATTGTCCCCATGGGCGGGAGTTCAACCTACTGGGAGTTAGATGTGCGCTGACCACCAGGGGGTGACACAGAATATGGCGGGAGTTGGCCACACAGTGCTAGCAGCAGGAGGCAGTGTTGATGCTGCGGACTCTGATGTGCTCCAATTAGAGTGGGACCATGGTGGGATGGTGGAGCAGGTGAGTGGGCATTTGGTATGAGCAGGGGCCCCAGTCACCCTGCTGGTCGCCCCAAAGATGGCAATCAGCTGCAGTGGCAGGGGGTGGGGCCAGCGAGCAGAAAGCCCCAGCCCAATGTGGGTGTGAGCAGGGGCCCTGATTGCCCTGCCTATTTCCCCACAGATTGCCGCTGATCACCGGCCAGGCCCAGGGATTCTACTCGTGCATGAATTTTGTGCACTGGGCCTCTAGTTGGCTTATAATTGTAAAGGACAAGCCTGTGTTCACATTAATTACTCTATACTTTTTTGATTCTTAAGAATACTTTTTGATTGGTACTTTTTTTATCCTCCTTTTATTGATGAGGAAAGTAAAGTATATAGATGGATGTTAAATAAATTCCTACCCAACATTAATGTTTCACTTTATTTTCTGTCATAGGCAAAGTCTATTCATTGTAAATGGGCAAAAATGTTTCTTTTCAAAATGGGCTGTCTTTATATGAAATTGTGATGATGCAAAATGTCATATTTAATGCCTGTGACTGTACCTCTCCTGATATTAGTCTTTATTTTTACATGGATAATCAGAAGGAATTTATTTAAAAATTCTTAAAATTACATAGATTTTAGCCAAAAACTAAAATAAAAGTATAATATTAGAAAACATACTATGTGGTATTTGTTGTGTTTTTTTTACCTATGTCACTATGTACTAACTTTGAGCTTTACTTTTCAGAATATACTTTTATAATTCTCAGAATTTACTTTTACTTCTCAGAATTTAATTTTAGAATTATCTTCTAATTCTCAATAAAGATGTCTTTGAATGTAAGTCCTTGAGAGACCATCACTTTGTGTAGTCTATGCTGTGGATATCCTATTAATTTAAGAGATATTAAACAGCAAAATATCCCTTCCCTTAGAAGTAATTTACAGAATTGTTATTTTTAAATGTTTCTATATCACTCTATAATTAACTTCAAAATGAAAATTAGGAAGATTTTTCTTAACTAAAAAGAACATGATCACCCTAGCTGGTTTGTCTCAGTGGATAGAGCATTGGACTATGGACTGAAGGGTCCCAGGTTCAATTCCAGTCAAGGGCACATGCCCGGGTTTTGGGGCTTGGTCCCCAGTTGGGGGTGTGCAGGAGGCAGCCAATCAATGATTCTCATTCATCATTGATGTTTCTACTATTTCTCTCTCCCACTCCCTTCCTCTCTGGAAAAAAAAAAAAAAAAAGAACATGATCATCAGTGCAAACTCTAAAACAAACCCACTGCCCATCTCTAGCCTTAAAGGGTTTGAGAGCTTAGACAGCAATCAATATTTCTTCCTTTAGACCCGGGAATATTTCCTGTCAAACATGACCAAGCTCTCGTTATAATTAAATTTATAGGAGCAAAACACCTCCTAAAATATATTATTATTAAACTATTTCAGCATTTCTGTTTTAAAAATGCAAAGTCTTGGGAGAGGTAGGTGCAAGAAGGAAGGGGGTCAATGGGAAAAAAACACACAACACAACAAAATGGACAACCTGTCATACTTTCAACAATAAAGATAAAATAAAAATATAAAATATTAATATTTAATTATTATATTTTCCTTCATATAGTTGACCTTTGCTCTAGTTCACAATGAGAACAGAGAGACAGATGTAGGTTTGTGATTGCCTGGGGTTGGAGTTGGGAATGGAGATGGACACAAATACTCATGAAGTTTATTTTCAGAATGATGAAAATATTCCATAATTGGATTGTGATGATAGTTGTGTAATTCTACAACTTTATTTAAATTATTGAACTGGACATATAAAATGAAGAAAATTTGTGGTATGTAAATTATCCTTCAATAAAGCTGTTTTAAAAAAATGAGATAGTATGCAGATCAGGATGCAAAGAATTGGAATTTGTAATGAACTCAACAAAAAATTTGGGGGATATGTGTGTGTGTTTTAAATAAAAATTTTTATTATTTAAAAAATGTTGTAATACTGACTTGTGGAAATGAAAAGAAATAGAAAAAATATGTCTATTTGGTGAGATATAGGGTTTGGGGGCAGAAGGAGAGGTGAGGGTATTTATACACATTGCAATTGGCCTCTTGGACATTCATTTCAGGCAGAATTTGCTTTCCGAAAATCCTATTTATAAACGCTACTGCTACAAAGCACTAACTCCAAATCTTTTTACATAGTTTCTTTGTGCATTCAGAACAAAGTCTGACTTCCATCCGACTTTTCAGAGCAAAGGTCATCATGGAACAAATCCCCAATTAACATAGTTTCTACCACATATTTGGAAAAGACTCCAGTTTTAAAATATACTCTAGGAGAGGCCTCTTAATGGTCAGCAGCAAATAGACCTTGGCAGGGCTCTCACAGAATTGCATAGGTGTTCTGTCAGGCTCATTACACACAAGCAAGGTGTAATGGTTGGAAGTAAAATATGGCCTAATTTTCAGAGGGTCAAATGAGGTGGAGTGGACCTAGGGATCAACAGAGGAACACCCCTATTCCCTTCCAACTGTCGGCATCTGTGCCTAACCAGATAAGAAGGCTCTCTGATGTATTTAGAAAATAAAATTTGGAAAAGAAGTTAATATTCACATGAAAAAGCCAGTTTACACTGAGAGAACATTTCACAAAGCTCATAATAGAGACTGATAAATTCAAAAGAGCTTAGTATCTGTATCCTCAAATCTGAATCAAGGGAGAATAACTCCCTATAATGCTAGTAATTTTCAGCTTTTTATCTGGTTGCTTATGCAATGAGCTTGCATCAGGATTCTAGATAATCCTGTCCCCTACAATGCCCTTGGAAATGTATGCGAGTTGACTGCAGAATAACATCTGGATGAAGATGGGTAGAGTAAACTCTGAAAATTATGTCACTGCTACCACATTCCTATACAGAGTGACTGCAGAGGTTTGTACACTCACAATGGTGAATGCGGGATTGACTGCAACATATTTGAATATTTATGATCGAAATGTATTCTTTTTCTAATTTTGAATATCACTGCAGATACTTTTCCTGACAGACTACCACTAGATTATCATTTAAATTACCCAATCACATATAGAAAAGCAATGAGTAGCATTTTTTAACCATTTAGTATAATTCCTTACATCTAGCCCTGATTTCCTTTATGTGACTAGTTAAAATATCCACCCTCCTAAACTCCCTTTTTGATTTAAATTAATTTTAATAAACATTTATCGTTCATAGTAATTTTAATGCTATAATTGGTGTGTTTCTCTTCTTCTATACATTTTTAAAGCAGTTCTCACTTCTGTGTTATTTATGTTACATAACAAAGTACCTTATAAATTAAGTATTAAAAATGTCTACTGAATTTTATTTTATGGTGACAGGAAAACAGTTTGCAAAGACAACAGGTCTTTTACCACCAAATGCATAAGTGATCTCAGAGGTTGTTAGCAAATTATGCAGTGCCTCCCAAAACAATCTCAGCCCCAAAATAAACTTCTAGTCGTCTTTTCAAGGGCTTGCTTTCTGCACACTATTGGCCTCAAGTCCCTGTGGTGCAGCAGTTATTGATCTCCTACGAAAGCCCTTTCTAGAAAATAAATGAAATGGGAGAAAGAGACTCCGTTTGTAACTGTGATAAGCAAAAGGTTACAAGACCCCTTGAAGGCCTCTGGTCTCTTCGGAAGTGGCTGGATAAAGACGGGGTTCACACACACTTCCATGGTTCCCCCATGTGACGCGAGGAGAGAGCCAGACACACAAATAAAGAAGAAAACCTGACTAGAAACTTGATGGTGAGGTCAGAAATGACTATAGACTCCCAGTTGAAAACATGAGGCTTGGAAGGATGAAGTGAACACAAGGAAGACTATGATACAGCATTTGTTAAATAAATACCTACTAAATTTAATTTAAAACTACTATTAAAATCTATATTTTATAAAGATGGTAAGTTGTCTCCCACCAAATATAGAAGGGATCTCAGAAGATGTATCAGTAGTTCTAGTTCTTAATCAAAGAGGGAAGATCCGAATTGCCTTTGAATTCAAATGCCAGATGCCTCCTGTCACAAGAGTTATCAAAATGCCTTGGGTAAAAGGTCCCACCAGAGTCCTTAAAAATATGACAAAATTCTATTATTTAAAAACAGGAAAACAATCATCTCGCAACACATATACCTTCTCCCAAACACAAACCTTCCTACAGTTAAAAAAAAAAAGTGACAGTAAAGAAAGAGAACACAATAGCCCAGGTGGCATGGCTCAGAGGTTGAATGTCAAACAATGAACCAGGAGGTCCCAGGGTCAGGGCACATGTATGAGTTGTAGGCTCTCTGAAATCAATTATATGTATCCTATATAATAAAGAGCTAATATGCAAATGGTCATCACGCCCTCACACCCTCATGCGGTCACTGCATTAATAGCTCAGACACTTAACATTGGGGAGAGAGGAATGGGGACTAGCAAGGCACAAATGAGCTCACAAGAGAGGAATGGGGACCAGCCAGGCTGCAGCCCAGGAGAGGGATAAGCCACCTGCACTGTGGTCCTAGGCACCAGTGGCTGCGCCTGTGCCTGCGGCCCGGGAGAGGGACAAGCCACCTGCCCCACAGTCCCGGGCACCTGTAGCTGTAGTCCAGGAGAATCTGCCTGCCCATGGTCCTCTGCAGCTGCAGCTGGCCCAGGAGAAGCCGGCCTGGGCCCTGGGCACCTGTGGCTGGCCAGACGGAGGAAAGCCCGGGTCCCAGGTGCCTGCGACTGACCAGAGGAGGAATCCTGGGTCCTGGGTGAGGGGTGAAGCAGAGGCAGTTAGGGGCAATCAGGCTAGCAGGGGAGCAGTTAGGGGAAATTGAGCAGGCAGGCAGAGGTGGTTAAGGGTGATCAGGCAGGCAGGCAAAGGGGTTAGGTACAATTATGCAGGCAGGCAAGTGAGCAGTTTGGAGCCAGTGGTCCCAGATTGCGAGAGGCAGTCAGAAGTCCCCCAAGATGTCCCATATTGGAGAGGGTGTAAGCCAGGATGAGGGACACCCTCCCCCCATGCACAAATTTTGTGCACCGGGCCTCTAGGCTATCTAATAAAAGAGAAACATGCAAATTGATCGAACCTCCACTACGTCCAACCTACACCCATCAGTCAATCAGAGCAACTATATGCAAATTAACCCAACCAAGGTGGTGGCAGGCAGCCACGGAGCTGGAACAAGCAGGAGGCTTGGTTGCCCTGGCAATGGAGGAAGCCAAGCTTCCTGCCTACCCTGGCCAGCTCAAGGCAATAAAGTTTCAATCATAGAAGATAAATCCCAGATACCTGCTCCCAGCCACCCTCGCTGGGAGCCTGGGTTGCTGGGAGCCGTGGCCAGCCAGCAAACAGCCATTAGTCCCTCAACCAGGCTGGCCACACCCTCATGGGGTGAGGATGCCTGCTGGGGGGCTTGGTCAGCCTGCAAACAGCCATCAGCCCCTCACCCAGGCTGGCCAGGCACCCCAGCAGAGACCCCCACCCTGATCCAGGACACCCTTCAGGGCAAACCAGCTGGCCCCTACCCATGCACCAGGCCTCTATCCTATATAATAAAAGGGTAATATGCAAATTGACTCTAACAGAACAACTGGGAATGACTGGTCACTATGACACACACTGACCACCAGGGGGCAGATGCTCAATGCAGGAGCTGCCCCTGGTGGTCAGTGCACTCCCACAGGAGGAGCTCTGCTCAGCCACAAGCCAGGCTGATGGCTGCCAGTACAGCAGTGGTGGTGGAAGCCTCCGTCGCCTCCTCAGCAGTGCTGAGGATGTCCTACTGCAGCTTAGGCCTGTTCGCCGCTGGCAAGTGGACATCCCCCGAGTAATGTATGGTAAGCAACCGATCAATGTGTCTCTCTCACATTGATGTTTCTCTCTCTCTGTTTCTCTCCTTTCCTTCCACTCTACCTTAAAATCAATGGAAAAATATCCTTGAATGAGGACTAACAACAACATTAAAATAATAATATCACAAGTTAAGTAGTGCTGGTGGCCTCTAGAAGGGAATAAAATGAATTCTCCCCTAGGTCCTCCGGGAGGAATTCGGCTGTACTGACACTTTGATTTTAGCCCAGTGAGACCCATTTCACACTCTGGTCCCCAAAACTGTAAAATAAATTTATGTTGTTTTAATCACCATTAAGCTTGTGGTGATTTATTATAGCAGCAATACATAACTAATTTAGTTAGTACTGATGCAGAGAACATTGAAGAAAAGTTATGTGTTCTAGATGCACCAGGAAGTCATTAAGTCAGCTCCAGCTAGGGTAGCTCCTAGGTCAGGGGTTCTCAACCTTCCGGCCCTTTAAATACAGTTCCTCATGTTGTGACCCAACCATAAAATTATTTTCGTTGCTACTTAAAAACTGTAATGTTTCTACTGATATGAATCATAACGTAAATATATGATATGCAGGATGGTCTTAGGCGACCCCTGTGAAAGGGTCATTCGACTGTCAAAAGGGTCATGACCCACAGGTTGAGAACTGCTGCCCTAGATGAACTTATTAAACCCAGAAATTCCTCCATACAATTGTTCCCAAAGGGGGCACTTTTGGCATGGCTGGTGTGGCCTGAACTACAGGAGAGGACCAATGCTACAAGGATTGTTTGCAAGAGTCAGAGATAATTATCACATCTCTCCCAACATGGTTAGCCAATGTTATTGCCAACTGATGGATTCCAATGGTCTTAGTTTTCAGTGAAGACAACAAGCTAACAGGCAAACAGTGGCTCCATTGCATAGTATCTCCAGTATAATTCCAGTCTCCCCAATATCCACCTATAATTTTAGTACTCCTCTTGTTCTCTAAATTCTGCAGGAGCTCAAAAATAATTGGAAGCACTCCATAAAATTTTTCTTTGAAGCTACTGATTAATCTAAGTCCAACTTCAGCAAAAATCACCAGATATTCTATCATCAGCTATTTTTAAAAGGCTCATTTTTATGATCAAAATGATACTTTTTAAATGAAACTGAAGTTTCTAAAAGTATAATAAATTGGAGTTATTTTTCTCAAAAGGAGAGCCTACCCTTCAAATAAAGGCAATCATTAGGTACTTTTTCAAATTATTTGCTTATTACCCTTAATATTTTTGCAATTGGCACTTAGTCAAGAGGTATCATTAGAATAAAGCAATCCAAGCTCTGATAGAGACTAGCAAAGCCTTGGGCGGCTGTGAAGTTCATTTATCTTTCTCTTACATTTTCCTTTAATTGAGTTGATAAGTTTTGCCAGGAGTGGTGTGAGATGAAATTGAGTGTTAAGAACTACTTGGATAACCTTTAGAGCACTATGGCATGTATTCTACTAACATTCAATTCAATTTTTTTTCTTAAATGTCTTCCCTGAGTAAGGCATTCACACATAATACCTCTATTTCTATATCTATATCAGTATCTATATTTATATCTATATATATACTAGGGGACTGGTGTTCAAAAATTTGTTCACTTGGGCATGGGGGGGTCTCTCAGCCCAGCCAGTAACCTCTTGCAGTCTGGGACCCCTTGGGGGATGTCCAACTGCTGGCGTGCCTGGCCAGCCTGGGTAAGGGGCTGATGGCTGTTTGCAGGCTGGCCAAGCCCCCCAGTGTGGACCCTCACCCCATGGGGGTGTAGCCAGCCTGGGTGAGGGGCTGAGGGCCTTTTTTAGGCTTCCCACAGTCTCTTCAGGGTTTGGGTTCCTACTGAGGTGCCTGACCAGCCTGGGTGAGGGGCTGAGGGCCGTTTTTAGGCTGCTGACAGCTCCCATTGACCCAATGTCCCAGCAAGGCTGGCTGGAATCAGGTTTCTGGAGTTTATTTATCTTCTATAATTGAAACTTTGTTGCCTTGAGTGGAGGCCTAGTCAGGCAATGAAGCCTTCTGTTTGCTTCAGCTCCGTGGCTTCTATGATTGAAACTTTGTTGCCTTGAGCAGAGGCCCAGACGGCCTACGCAGGCAGTTTTAACTCCATCGCTGGTGCAAAGAAAGCCTCCTGTTTGCTCTAGCTTCGTGGCTTCTGGCCGCCATCTTGGCTGGGTTAATTTGCATACAGCCACTCTGATTGGCTGGCAAGTGTGGCTTGGCTGGTGGGACTGGCTTAGGTGTCTTGGAGTGAGAGTCAATTTGCACGACTAGAGTCTTTTATTAGATTAGATATATAACCATAATATGCAAATAAACTACACAGCAGAACAACCAAACAACTGAACAACCAGTTGTTATGACATGTGCTGACTACCAGGCGGTGAGCACGGAACATGGTGGTCATCAGCAGGTGGCAGAGCATGGAACATGGCAGGCATTGGCTGCGATGGGATGGTGGAACAAGTGAGCAGGGGCACCAGACCAATGTGGGGCGCCAGTTGCTGTCATTGGGGTAAGCCTCTGGTGGTTAATGAAAATTCTTTGCTCCCACACACCATGGTCTTGCCCTCAGCTCACACCCACTGCTGGTGTTGGTCCTGCTCTCACCCGCTGCTGGCTCCTAGTGCCAGTCCCGATTGCTCGGTGCCATCAGTGGGTGTAAGTGGCGGCTGCCAGCCCCAATCACCCTTAAGGGCTTCTCCACCTACCCCTGCTCCTGAGGGGTGATCAAGGCAGCAGCCACTCATACCTGCTGCTGGCACTGGCCCCAAATGGTCTGTGCCATCAGCGGGTGCAAGCAAGACTGGCACCATCAGTGCATGGGAGCAGCAATGGCAGCAGGAGTAGGGCTGCCAGTAGACAGGCGATGGGGTGAGGGGGAGTGCAGGGGAGGGGGCTGTGATGAGAGGGGTTGGGCGGGGGCACTGAGAATGGACTGAGACCCACTCCTGTGCCCACTATAGCCTCGAGGCCCACAGTTCCTTTCAAGGTGCACGAATTTGTGCACTGGGCTCCTAGTATATATATATATTGATCTAAATTGGGATCCAGCTCTATACATTCTTTGTATGAAAAATAAATTTTAACAAAATTTCCCTTTAAAATTTAATGTATTCAAAATGTTTTTACATGCACATCAAATTTTACTAACACATTAAAGCAACCAATCCATTAAACAACTCAATACAGCTTCACCAGGTATCGCTTGCCAAGAAAGCTCAGGATATTAAAATATTAATACTAATTAATAGTGGTAGTAATTATAATAAAAATAAAGCATGTTATGCCTCCTTTTGGATACTTTTTTCTCTAGTCAACTATTTTTCCATTAACCTTATTATGGTACTAGGGGCCAGTGCATGAAATTCGTGCATGGGGCGGGGGGGGAGGGTTCCTCAGCCCAGCCCGCCCCCTCTCACATACTGGGAGCCCCCACTGGGTGTCCTACTGACGGCTTAGGCCCTCTCCCTGTTCTCCTTGGGGAGCGGGCCTAAGCCGCAGTCTGGCCTCCCTTGGTGGGAGGTGACCATACTAATCACGGTAAGCCACCAGTCCCATCACCCCGCTGCTGCAGCTATTGCCAGTCACCACAGCCACCAAGGTGTTTTCATCAACACGGACTCCAGTCCCTTCACCATGAAAAAAATGACAACTTTCTTTAGGCATTTTCAAGATGTGTCTTTCATAGAATATGACATTTCTTTCTTTTTTTTTATCCTCACCTGAGGATATGTTTCCATTGATTTTTAGAGAATGTGGAAGAGAAGGGAAAAACAGAGAGAAACATCAAAGTGAGAGGAACACTTTGATTGGTTGCCTCCTGCATATGTCCTGACCTGGGCCCTGGCCAGGGAGAAGCCTGCATCCTAGGTACATGCCTTTGGTCAGAATTGAACCCAGACCCTACAGTCAGCAGGCTAAGGCATTATGCACTGAGCCAAACTGGCTAAGGCAGGATATGACATTTCTTAGCCCTCCAGTAGCAGACCTTCATTTTTTTTCTCCAGGAGTGTGGTAGAAAAACCCTAGATTGCCTTTTCGGATTCTTATTACCCAAGTTACTAAGAATATTACCAGTGACATACAGGGAGATTAGCCAATGAGCGATAAGAAAAGGTGTTTCCTCTGTAGTTCACTCTGATCACCGGCTCCACCCCTACCCAGGTTTGTAACCTCTGGCAGAGGATGCAGGCCTGGGCAGGGGACCCCCAGACCCATGCAATCACTGGCTCTGCCCGTGCCCAGGCCTGCAGTCTCTGCCAGAGGCCGTAGGCCTGGGCAGAAGACCCCTAAGCCCCTCTGATCACCAGCTTCACCAAGCCCAGGCCTCTGCGATCACCAGCTTTGATCATGCCCCCTGCCAAAGCCAGCTCTGCCCTTGTCCCACTGTCAGCCTTTGGCCAAGGCTGCAGGTCTGATCAGGGGACTCCCTGAGCCCTGCTTTGCCAGCTCCTTCAGTGCCCAGAGTCTTGCAATCGCAGGCTCTGCCCCTGCCCCTCCTATCGCTGTGTCTGTGGAGCCCAGGCCCCTGCAATCTCCATCCTTCCCCTTGCCCAGGCCTGAGGCCTTTGGCCCAGGCCTTATGCTTGTGTAGGGCACCCTCATACCCCTCTGATCACCAGCTCTGTCCCTGCCCCCTCCGATCACCAGCTCTGCTCCTACCCCCTCCAATCACTGGCTCCGCCCTTGCCCATGCCTGAGGCCTCTGGTAAAGGCCTCTGTCCTGGCAGGGGACCCCAAATCCCCTCTGATTGTCTGTTCCACCCCTCAGGCCCCCGCCTCCTCTGCCACCTGCCTGGCTAACAGGCCTGACCACTTCAGTTGCAGGGCTGAGCTGGACTGGGCACCGCCATCTGTGGCTATGGGGAAAGCCATCTTTGTGATGGAGTGATGCCTAGTTTGCATATTACTCTTTTATTAGATAAGATAAATTATGATTAATAAAATGCACGTATTTAAGTGTTTAATTTAATACGTTTTGACAAATTATACATCCACATAATCACATTTATAGAATCAAACTCATTTATAGAGTATTTTCATAACTTTAAGAGTTTTCATGCCCCTTGTAATAAATTACCACTTTCTTTTCCTCAGGTATCCACTAAGTTCTTTTCTGTCACTTCCAATATGCTTGTCTTTTTCAGAATATTACATAAACAAATCACACAGTATGCACTTTTAGTGTCTGGATTTTTCTTTCAGTGTAATATTTTAGAGACTCACTCATGATGTTAAAGATATCAATTGTATGTTCCTTATTATTTCTCAGTAGTATTATGAGGTATAATATACAATATTAATCTACTCTAATAAAGGAGTAATATGCAAATTAACCCTCACTCCGTTACACCTAAGCCACGCCCACCAGCCAATCAGAGTGACAATATGCAAATTAACCCATCTAAGATGGTGGCTGGCAGCCACAGAGCTAGAGCAAACAGGAGACCAGAGATGGAGGAAACTGCATGCCTAGGCTGGTTGTGGCCTCTGCTCAAGGCAACAAAGTTTCAATTATAGAAGATAAATAAACCCCAGAAACCTGCTTCCAGCCAGCCTCGCTGGGACCTTGGGTCAATGGGAGCTGTGGCCAGCCTGCAAACAGCTCTCAGACCCTCACCCAGGCTGGCCAGGCACCCCAGTAGGGACCCGAACCCTGTAGGGGCTGTGGGCAGCCTGAAATCGACCCTCAGCCCCTCAACCAGGCTGGCCAGGCACCCCAGTAAGGATTCAAATCCTAAAGGGACTGTGGGCAGCCTAAAAACAGCCCTCAACCCCTCACCCAGGTTGGCAACACCCCCATTGGGTGAGGGTCTCCACTGTGGGGCTTGGCCAACCAGCAAACAGCCATCATCCCCTTACTCCAGCTGGCCAGCCACGCCAGCATGTGGACATCCTCCAAGGGGTCCCAGATTGCGAGAGGGCACAGGCCGGGCTGAGGGACCCTCCTGAGTGCACAAATTTTTGTGCACCGTGCCCCTAGTTATATTATATTGTCTTGACTCATTCATTTGTTGTTGGACATTTTTTTTTCAGCTTTGGGCTAATAAAAATAAAGCTGCTAAGGATACTCCTGTAGAAGTCTTCTCATGGACATGGGCTATATTTCTTTTGATAAATATGTAGAATTGTAACTGCTAGGTTACATACTAAGTACACATTTAATTAAATAAGATATCACCAAACTGTTTTTCAAAGTGTAGCTTTTTATATTTGTGCACCAACATTCCAGTGGCATTATATCCCGGCCAATACTTGATGTTGTAAAGCTTTATAATTATAGCCATTCAAATGGATGCATCTGGCATTTCATTGGAACTTTATTTTGAATTTTTCTTATGACTAATAATTTTTCATGTTTTTTTGGCATTCATATATGTTCTGCTTAAAAGAAAGTTTTGTCATCTTATCATTGTACTAATAGATATTTATATATTCCAGATGCATTCTTTTGTCAGACATATGTATTTTATTTTTCCCTATCTGTGGCTTGTATATAGTATGAGGTAAAGATAAAAGTTCATTTTTTTGTATGAAAATATAGTGGCAGTAACACCCTTTGTGGAAAAGATTATTATTTCCACATTTATCCCCTTGAAGACTTTATCACAATTAATTGACTACATGTCCTCACACTTTCAGTTCTGTTCCATTGCTTTTCACATCTATGTTTATGTCACTGCCACACTGTCTTTATTACTCCGGCCTAATAAGACATCATAAAATAATTAGTATCAGTTCTATAACTTTGGTATTTTTCAAAATTGCTTTTTTTCTATTGTAGGTCCTTTACATTCCCACTGCATGTCAGAATCAGCTTGAGCCTATATGGATCAGCTAAGGATTGGGGGGGACATGTACATACAAATTTGGGAGCTCACTCTCTTTGCAATTCTCTTGTCTCTGGGACTCGTCTTCAATTTCAAGTTGCTATGCCAGTCCAGGGCTCTGTCTTCTGTCATCTCTAGCCGGTAGGGCTGAACCATGTACTGTCATACAAGCAGCACACGTGCAAGTCCTGTCTTTCAAGGATAAAAATCTCTCTGCTTTGTGTCTGTGTGTACACTACACCTCCAGATTCCCACCCAGAAGCTTAGGCTCATCAGGGGATTTAGGCAGAGATTATTTTGGGTCTTTTCCTATCTGTGATTCTCTTACTTCTAAGATGTTTCTCTAAATTTCTATCTTTGCTGCCAACCAAGAACTTTGCACTGCACCACCTCCAGATTCAAAACATGTCATTCTCTGTTGCCATAGTTGTGGTGCCTGGAGACGGTCAACATCTGCCAAGAAAGCCACAGGTCACAATTTTTACCTGTTTCAGTTGAATCTTTCATGAGTAAAGTTGTCTCCATTTTCTGTTTTTCATACATTTCCAGTGTTTTAAAATAATTAAAACACACACACATACATACATGCATACATGTATATATACATAGATTATGCTTCTATGTTTTGTTTGTTTTTATTTTATAATTATTATCTGTCAGGGTAGATGGATGGGTGGTGGTGGTCCACTACTTCATTTCAACATGACCTGAAACTATCTCAAGATACATTTTTACTTTTATAGCATCATTATTGGTAATGCTTTAACTTGTGCATTCTTGCTGTTTGCACATTTTGGGTCCTATCTTAAAAACCTTTGCTTAGTCCAAGGTAGCAAAATTGTCTTTGCTTTATTGTATTTTATTGGATTGGCCTCTACAGTAATAATTTCAGATTCAGTTTGAAAACTGGAGCAATAGGTGTCTATCAGAATATTGTTTTCTGTTTTATAATTAAAGTGAAAAATCTCAATTTTTGCTTTATAATAAAAAAAGCATCAAAATAAGAATAGGATGAAACCATAGAGGAAATTGATTCCTACACACTGGGAAGTTGAGCCTTGGCCCGGTGTTCAGCTTGCTCATTACAGGGCACTGAAGAGACGCTGCAGGAGGAAGCGATTTTCTCCTTCTCTTCGTAGGGTTCCTTTATCAAGCTCCTGAACCAAATGATCTCACTAGAGCCAAATTCTTGATGTCTGTGTAATTTCAGAGTATTGTTACTATAGTGAAGTTTCTTCAGTACTTGGCTTCTGAGCTTGAGTCATCAGACCCAGTAGCCAGCAACTTTTTGGAGTATTTCTCAGGTTGCTTTATAGCAGCGGTAATCAACCTGGGCATCGCGACCCCTTTGGGGGTCGAACGACCCTTTCACAGGGGTCGCCTCAATACATCCTGCATATCAGATATTTACATTATGATTCATGACAGTAGCAAAATTAGTTATGAAGTAGCAACAGAAATAATTTTATGGTTGGGGGTCACCACAACTTGAGGAACTGTATTAAAGGGTCGCGGCATTAGGAAGGTTGAGAACCACTGCTTTATAGAAAGTGCCACTAGGAAAAACTTCCTCCGTAAATCTTCCTCCTCAGCCATTCAGTTCGCTTGCAAGAGACTTCAGAAGTTTTGTACATTCCTGAACTACTTCCCACAGCATTACTGAGAGCAAATTTTTAGGAAATGGGCCAGCACATCACTTCAGCGACTTCTTCATCCAGGGATCCCCAACCACACTCTCTCCAATGAGGTCTGGAGCTCAACCCTAGGACAGGAATCGTTATTCTTGGGTAATGTATACAATCACCCATAGGCATAATGGCTAGCATTTAAAAGATGACGTCAATTAATAGATAATTTTGTGCATTGTGAATCTCTGAGGTCAGTCATGGGACTAATTGTTAGGTAAGATAACCTACAGAATGGTTTCTGCAGGCAAAGGTAGAAAATGCTTTGAAGTTTTCAAATTCATTGTTGAGTTCAATTAAAATAGCGTCAGTAGGACTTTTCTACATGGTTGGCTTAGCTTTTAACTCTCACAGGAATTAAATGCCAGGTTGTTTGTCAGCTTGAGATGACACTTTGATGCAGTCCCCCCCTCCAAAAAGAAAAATAAATAATAAGTACTACAATGATTCTTAACCTGCCCTTCGACATAGTTTATTCTTTTATGTTACCATCTCTTTCATACCGCCTTCTACAAACCATCATATTTATCTTGTCTCTCATATATGCCACACAAAGGTAATGATTGTATATAATACTGACAAACTTATGTGTATTGTAAATGAACATATGAAGCCAAATATTAAATTATATAATCAGCAAATCTGATAACTTTTATTTAGTAGTCTAACAGCAGGAAAGAAAATGCATTTAACTTTAGTATAATAGCTTACCTTTGCAAATATAGATGACTACTAAATTGTAAGCATAAGAAAGAATTTGCCCTGAAAGGTATGGCTCAGTTGGTTGGGCATCATCTTTGTACAGGACGTTCTTCAGTATGTGAACTTTCTTGACAATGCAATGTGTAAAACAAGCTCACAGGTAAATGAAAAGTTACAAGAATAATTTTCTAGTAGTTTCAGCTATAATGTAAAATGAGAAATCTAGAAACCTCATTATTTTCTTTAAAATAAGAGAAATAAATTTACTAGGCTATAAAAGATGAAATCAACTTTTCAAATATGCTTTCAAAATAGCTTTGGAGAAAATTGCAGCCTCTAGTGAAAATGCATTTACAGTTAACAGTGATTAAAACATCACCTTAATTTTAGAACATAGCTGTTGAAAAGTGAGGATCTCCTGAATTTGAAAACAAATGCTGTAGGCAATTACATACAATCCAGGAAGGGCAAATAGCTAATCTTTATACCATCTTAATAAAACTAAAGAATGTGTTTTCAAGTCAAATTTTGTTTTTGTATTTGTGTGCCTGTAAATCTTAAAACAAGAGCACAAAAAAACCCCCAACAGTTTCTGGAATTAAATAACTGCAATTCCTATTCATTGTCTATAACTATTGAATGTTTGGGATTTTTATTGGAAAACCTGATATCATTACTAAATGGATATTCTTTGAGCATATACAGAGTGGAGCAAAGTAGGTTTACAGTTGTTCATATGGAAAATAATACAATAATAAATAAAATTTTTGTTCTTCAGTTTATAATGTTCTTTATTATCCATAAACGAGAGAGATCATGTGGTATTTTTCTTTCATTAACTGGCTTATTTCACTTAGCATAATGCTCATGTCAAACTACAGCGGGAAGGCTGGGGAGGACTTGGGGGGGCGGTAAGAGATCAACTGAAGGACTTGTATGCATGCCTATAAGCATAATCAATGGGCACAAGACACTGGGGTTGGGGAGGGAGGGGAGAAGGTCAAGGGGAAAAAATAGAGACTTATCTAATACTCTTTGTAATACTTTAAGCAATAAAACAAAATAAAAATAAATAAATAAATAAATAATGTAAGAATAAACTCTGTGTTTTGCATACCCATAACTATAAACCTACTTTTGCCCCACTTGGTACCATGAAAGACCACTAAGCTCAAATCAAGGCAGAAACTGAAAATAATGCCTCTGTTTCTCAAGAAATAGAATACCCAGGTCCAGCTGGCATGGCTAGTGGTTGAGCATCAACCTATGAACCAGGAGGTCATGGTTCGATCCCCAGTCAGGCCAGTATAGCCAAGTTGCAGGCTCCATTCCCAGTATGGGACATGCAAGAGGCAGCCAATTGATGATTTTCCTCTCATTATTGATGTCTCTCTCTCTCTCTCTCTCTCTCTCTCTCTCTCTTCTCTGAAATCAATAAAAATGTATTTTTTAAAAAAGAAATAGAGTATTCAGTAAAAAAAAAATAAAGTAGTAGTATTAATTTAATAGCCCTTTGATTTTCCTCTAAGTTTTCTAGAAAATTAGCCAAGGACATTTTACATATTTCTCATCTCCAATGACTTTGTGTGTGTGTGTGTATATATATACACACACACACATATCATGGCAAGATTACAGTATACAAATAATGCATTCATATATTAATTTTAAAAGGACATTTAAAGGAACATTTTGCCTACAGAAGAAACAACCATTAGTGTGATTGCTTTTAAGTTTCCCCAGTGGGTTTTAAGCAAACAAGTGACACAATCTAATTTTCATTCTTTTAAAAATCCCTCTGGCTATTATATTAGGAAGAGCCCATGAAGAGGCTAAAGTGGAAGTGCTATGACACAAGGAAGAGGTGATAGTTTTGACCACTATAAGTGAAGGTGATAAATGTGGTCACATTCCAAA
>PVJC01036447.1:0-17727 GCA_004026665.1 Murina feae | reverse complement strand
CCCAACTGCCCTCCTCTGCAGGCCTGGGTCCCTCCCAACTGCCCTCTCTTGCTGGCCATCTTGTGTCGGCCATCTGTAACCACATGGGGGAAACCATCTTTGACCACATGGGGGAAGCCATCTTGTGATGGTCCATTTGCATATTACTCTTTTATTAGATAGGATGTATATATGTGCACATATATATGCTTATACATATATACATATATATATTATGTAAATTATATATACCTTTAGAATGATATAATGACTCATTATAATGATATATTTTTGCAAATGCAAGGTAGGATTTTCAGATAGGAAGATTATTCACAATTATCTAGGGTCCTTATAATTGGGGCAAAAAGAAGACAGAGATTTGAAAATGTTTACTCTGCCAGCTTTGCAGGTGGAGAAAGGGTCAAGAGCCAAAGAAATGCAGGTGGTCTCTAGATGTTGGAAAAAGCAAGGAAGCAAGTTGCCCCTAGAATCAAAGGAATGCACCCCTACCAACTCATTTCAGCCTTCTGACCTCCAGCACTGTTCAGATGAGAAATTGGTGTTATTTTGGCCCACAAACTTTGGGTAATTTTTTAAATAGAAGAAATAGGGAACAAATGTAACCAATAAATGTTTCATAGGGACTAACAGACAATCTTCCAAAACTGAATGTGATATTACAGTCAATCTGTATATCAAGATGTTCTCATCCTCTATTTCAAAATATCCTTATAATAATTATGTACACAAGCATAGATGCATTATTAGCATAAATGCTATTCCTCGGTTTTCTTTTTATGGTATTATTTTTTTAAAATACCATGTTCATGTTTTTAGTACCTTCCTGCTCTAGTGCAGAGATGAAAAAGTGTGCAATGGCTCTTTTGATGTTCTTCCAAGCCTACCCATCAAGCTGGTGAAGGTTAACCTTTCATTTGAGAAAGTAGTATAATGAGAAAATCTGATTAAATAAAATAAGCCTGATTAAATCCCAATGGACAAAGGATTCTCAGTGAACCAGACAGACTTTAGTAAAGCCCTTGGTTAAGTTCGTTTGAAGGACGACAGAACCCCTCTGGCAAGTCCAAAGAAACTGCTTGTCACAGATTCTATTTTTCCACGATGTCTTTAATCAGGTAAATGAATATTTGCTAAAGAATCACCAAAGGAAGATATAGGTGGTTAGACACTGTCCATTGATACACTCCAGAGCTATTTAATATTTCTTTTAGAGGTGGAAAGTTATATTTGTTGGTTGACTGAGCAGGGTGTAGCAAAAAGTTGATATATTCTTCTTCTGTTGTTTTTCAAACCAAAAAAATTACTCTCACTTGATTCTAAGTGGCATGTGAAATAATAAGAAAATAGGATTGCTATCCTATCAATTCTCACCATAAAGGGAAAAGGCAACAGCCTAACTCTTTGTTACTCTAACAGCAAGCATAATCAGATTCTAGATATTATTTTTATTTCCAAGAGGGGAAAGGGCAAAACTGTGGTGGACTGCAAGAGAACATATCTTTTTGTGTTAGTAAACTCCCTTACTTGCTTATAAATAACTGAAAATTTCCCTTATGTCCAGAATCTTTAAGTGACTTCATAAAATTGACATTCATCTAAACCATTGGATATTATTTTTTTTTCTATTCTGATATAAGAATGAATTGTCTAGGTTGGCCTTTTAACACTTCCATTGTGCAATTAAATCTGCAATTGCTGTACCTGTCATCAGAAAGCAATAGTCCTACCAGAATAAAGCAGCTAAAGTTCTATGGTTCAGAAAACCAAGTCATCGAGAAGCTCAAATTATATGTAATTTAGATGCTTGATTATCTTGCTTTTAAAATGAATTAAAAAATAATGCATTAAGTAATTTCCATTGAGATCAATAATTAAACTAGTAGTAGCAAGATAAATGTTTCCTTTGAGAAACATTGTCTTATTTCATCTCTGAGTCTCTTAAATATTTTTGAACCTAAATAGAATAAATTTTTTAAAGTTTTATAGTAACAAGTGAAATGTCCTCTTGCCACTCACTTGCTGAGGAAATAAATATGTTCTGATGAATGTATATACTCCATATTGGGGATGTCTGGTCTTCAGAGACCTGAAAGCAGCATACTCTAATTTGGAGATTTCAAATTATTTCTTTTTGTGAAAGTATGCATGCATAGTCACACACAAACCGACACACACCAGTTGCTATACATAGAGAACAAGGCAGGCTATTCAGTAGCTTATGCTGATTGATGACAGTAGAGAAATGAATAAAAGGATTATAAATGTCTGCTTAATTTATTCTAGAAAATTAGCCATTAGATTTTGTAATCTATTTGGTCATTTTTAGAAAATCTGTCAGAAACCTAGAAATAGGCATAAAGGTGGTGGCACCTCCTCATGATGTCATCGTGGAGGTCCAGAATGAGTCACTGCACAATGTACCTCTGTGATATGCAGATTGTTTCTAGCAAAAGGCAATATTAGCCTCCAGCTGAGGAGAAACTTTTGCTCCTCCCTTAACCACCTAGGACAGGGGTGGGGAACTTTTTCCTTCCAAGGGCCATTTGGATATTTATAACATCATTCGCAGGCCATACAAAATTATCAACCTAAAAATTAGCCTGCTATATTTGTTCCAACATTTCATTAACTCTCCCCTAATGCCTTGGCAGGGCCAGACCAAATGATTCTGTGGGGCTTATATGGCCTGTGGGCCAGAAATTCACCCCTGACCTAGAACAACTTAAATTAAAGACATTGACCATAATAAGCCATTGTCAGAGATAATCTCTTTTGACCTATCTATAGGGCAGGAAAACTTCAATTTACTGAGCATCTGAAATGACCCTTTGAAGTCCCTGAGGCCATTTAAGCCATCTCTAGCTCAGCCTGTCTCATATACCCACTAGAGGCCTGTGCATGTATTCATGCATGGGTGGGGTCCCTCAGTTTGGCTGGCGATTGGGGCTGATTTGGACCATCTTGCTCAGTCCCAATCAGGCTAATTGGGGCCTGCCTTCTGGGGGACGAACCACAGGAGGTTGGCCAGCTGCAGGAAGTTGGCTGTGAGAGCACACTGACCAACAGGGGGAGCTCCTGGATTGAGCATCTGCCTCCGGGTGGTCAGTGTGCATCACAGCTACCAGCCAGTCAGCTGAGGCTCTTTTATATATAGATGCTATCTTTCTGTTTCTTAACCTCTTGTGCCTACTGGGTCCCTGAGTGGCTCATGTTTGTGGGATTCCCATACATATGTATGTATTAAATGTGGTTGTTATCTCTTGCTAATCTCTCTCATATCTATTTGATTATTAGAACAGTTTGAGGGTAGAGGCAAGTTTTTTCCACCCTCACATCATACAAGGGTAAAAACTTTGATTAAAGTTCTCACACTTAGTGAAACTACAACTCAACTCGCCGAATTTTATCAGGAGGAGATGCAAATAATTTCTATCTAATAGAACACATGACACCAAAAATTATAGGTTATGGGCCTATTTGACATAGAATAGTTGCAGTTAATGAAACTATTTCATCCAAACATTTATTTGTTAAATTATACATACTTCTACCTCTATCTCTACATCTTAGTCTTCCTTTCTTTCTCTTTCCTCCCTCCTTTCCTTCCTTGTTTCTTTTTTCCTCTCTCAACCATCTATGCATCTATGTATTTATCAATGTATCTATCTATCTAAACTTGTATGTATTCATCTATGTAGCTATCTATCTAAACTTGTCGAAAGCTCTTTGGACCAGTTTTAATATTCTTAATGGTTCATCTCATTAATTAAAGAGTTATAACATGTTCATTTTATATTTACATGGAAGTTATGTTATTGAATCTTTTGAAAATTAGCACTTTTGTAGGTCATCCACTAAAACATGCAACTGAGCCCACCTGATAGGGCCAAGTACACTGCCATGCAGAAAAGTATATATATTTACTGGGCTATTTAATCTTGAGGACATCTTTATTTAGTTTGATAACTCTGGGAATCTCAAAATTTTGTGTGTGTTTTTAGCTTATGATTTTTGTTTGTTTCTGATTCATACAGACTGAAAATTTACTTTTTATCTGTGGGAAACATAGATGGACACTGAGTATTGTAGTTGACCATTTGATGATCTTTGTCAATAGATAATGGAGATCAATCTTCTGTCACATGAAAGATGACAGAGAGTCTAGTCTGTATTTATTATTATTTAGATAATCTGTTTGTTAACTGGGAAGGAGAGCAAGTCTTCAAGGTCTTGACTAGGTTTACCTTTCATTTGTGGCTAAAGCTGCAGCTCTGAAGCCGAGGGATCTCTACATTTTTCTGGGTGTGTCATTGAAGAACATGTTACTTTTTTTTGGTGAGTGTGAATAATTTCGTTATATCTGGAGTATTAATAAATTAGATTATTATATATTTTAAATTGAAAGAGCTCTAATTATATTGATATAGGAAGAGTATGTATTTTTGAAATTCACAGAAAGAAACATAATTTTTAATATTATAAAATAATTGACTAAAAAATAAAACTTTCTTACTGAAACTCCTTGTTCAGAAACATTCTATGTTGGTAATTACAAAATAGTCGTCCTATCTAATAAAAGAGTAATATGCAAATTAGGCAACACTCCATGACAAAGATGGCCACTCCCATAGCCACAAGATGGTGGCATGCGGTCCAGCTCAGCCCCGAAACTGAAGTGGTCAGGCCTGTTAGCCAGGCAGGTGGTGGGGGAAGCGGGGGGCCCAAGGGGTGGAACAAGTGATCAGAGTGGGATGGGGGTTCCCTGCCCAGGCCAGAGGCCTTTTCCAGAGGCCTCCAGCATAGGCAAGGGCAGAGCCGGGGATCGGAGGGCCGAGAGGTGGAGCTGGTGATCAGAAGGGTATGAGGGTGCCCTACCCAGGCATAAAGCCTGGGCCAGAGGCCTCAGGCCTGGGCAGGGGCAAGGCCAAAGATTGCAGGAGCCTGTGGAGCCAGTGATAGGAGGGGCAGGGGCAGAGCCTGAAATTGCAGGGGTCTAGGCACCAGTGGAGCCTACAAATCAGGCATCTGGGGGTTCCCTGCCCAGACCTGTAACTTTGGCCAGAGGCTGCCAGTGGGACAAGGGCAGAGCCAGCAATGGCAGGGGGCAGGATCAGAGCCAGTGATCACAGAGGCCTGGGCTCTGTGAAGCTGGCGATAGGGGCTTGTGGGTCCCCTGCCCAGGCCTGCAGCCTCAGACAGAGGTTACAGGCCTCAGGAGGGATGGAGCTGGGATTGAAGTGAGCTACAGAGGAAACATCTTTTCTTACCGCTCGTTGGCTAAGCTCCCTGTATGCCACTGGTAATATTCTTAGTAACTTGGGTAATAAGAATCCAAAAAAGGTGATCTAGGGTTTTTCCACCACACTCCTGGAGAAAAAAAATGAAAACGCACTGCTGGAGGGCTAAGAAATGTCATATTCCGTCCCAGCTAGTTTGGCTTAGTGCATAATGTCTCAGCCTTCTGACTGCAGGGTCTGGGTTCTATCATGACCAAGGGCATGTACCTAGGTTTCAAGCTCCTCCCTGGCTGGGGCCCAGGTCAGGCACATGCAGGAGGCTACCAATCAAAGTGTGCCTCTCACTTTAATGTTTCTCTCTGTTTTTCTCTTCTCTTCCACATTCTCTAAAAATCAATGGAAACATATCCTCAGGTGAGGATAAGAAAAAAAAAGTAAGAAAAAAATGTCACATCCTATGAAAGACACATCTTGAAAATGCCTAAAAAAGTTGCCATTTTTTCATGGTGAAGGGACTGGAGTTCATGTTGATGAAAACACGTTGGTGGCTGTGGTGACTGGCAGTGGCTACAGCAGCAGGTTGATGGGACTGGTGGCTTCCCCTGATTAGCCTGGTCACCTCCCACAAAGGGAGGCCAGACTGCAGCTTAGGTCCATTCCCGAAGGGAAGCAGGCCTAAGCTGTCAGTAGGATACCCCTGAGGGCTCTCGATATGTGAGAGGGG
The DNA here is from genome assembly GCA_004026665.1 of Murina feae. Lineage (NCBI taxonomy): Eukaryota > Metazoa > Chordata > Mammalia > Chiroptera > Vespertilionidae > Murina > Murina feae. The sequence continues at coordinate 11,766 of PVJC01036447.1, read as the reverse complement.
GCAGGATGGGCTGAGGAACCCCTCCCCCCAGTGCACGAATTTCATGCACTGGGCCCCTAGTGAGGATATAAGAAATATAAGAAATACTAGGGGCTCGGTGCACGAAATTCATGCACGGGTAGGTGGGGGAGGGGAGGGCAGGCAGGGAGGTCCCTCAGCCCGACCTGTACCCTCCCTAGGTCGGGAGCCCTCAGGAGATGTGCTACTGATGGCTTGGGCCCACTCCATGTGGTTCTCTGTTCTCTTCCAGGCCTGTCTGCTCCACACCATGGGGATGGGCAAGCAGGCCCTGCTGGGTGCTGCCTGTGGGACGATTCCCTGGTTGCCCCACTTGCCTGCTCTCCAGTGAATGCAGCCACCGTCCAGCAGGCCCTGTGGGGTGCTGCCTGTGGGTCCCCATTGCTTGCTCCATAGTCTCCCTTCTTGCATGCTCCCCAATTGCCACTGCCACCACCCAGCAGGCTCTGCTGGGTGCTTCCTGCGGGTCCTGATTACTTGCTTCCCCTTCACCACAGCCATAGCTCAGCAGGCCCTGCTGTGTACTGCCTGCTGGTCCTAATGCCTGTTTTCTGGTGGCCCACTTGCCTGCTCCCCCATGGTGGCCACTACTGCCCAGCAGACCTTGCTGTGTGCTGCCTGCAGCCCCCACTTCTCTGCACAGGGGTCATCATGATGATCTCCAAGCAGGTCCTGCTGGGTGCTGCCTGTGGGTCACCATCGCTTGCTCCCTCATCGCTTGCTTAGCACCCAGTGGTGGCCAATGGGACATGGCGGTCTGAGGAGCCACCTCTCTGGGCACTACAAGGCACTTTTAACACCAGCCGTGCGGCGGCCAATCAAACACTGTGACCCGAGGAGCCACTGGGTGGGGGGCGGGCACTTGCGCTGGGCATGCCCAGTCAGAGATGATGGCTCCATGGAGCCACTGCCAGTGCTGTACCCTCCGCCACCCACTCCGTGGCTGCCAGCCTCTATCTTGACTGGGTTAATTTGCATACAGCCACTCTGGTAGGCTGGTAGGCGTGGTTTAGGCATCCTGGAGAAATGGTCAATTTCAATATTACACTTTTATTAGATTATACTAAGGGCCAGTGCACAAAAATTTGTGCACTCAGGAGGTCCCTCAGCCAGGCTTGTGCTCTCTCGCAGACTGGAACCCCTCGGGGGATATCCACCTGATGCAATGCCTGGGCAGCCTGGGTGAGGGGCTGAGGGTCGTTTCCAGGCTGCCCACAGTCCCTTCAAGGTTTCAGTCCCTACTGGGGTGCCTGGAAAGCCTGGGTGGGGGGCTGAGGGTCGTTTTCAGGCTTTCAGACTGCCCACAGCTCCCATTTACCCAACGTCCAGCAAGGCTGGCTGGAATCAGGTTTCTGGGGTTTATTTATCTTCTATAATTGAAACACTGTTGCTTTAAGCTAAGGCCTAGGCAGGTAAAAAAGCCTCTTATTGGCTTTAATAATTGAAAAAATGTTGCCTTAGTAGACTCTAAGAATGTTGCCTTAGAGGCCCAACCAGCCTAGGCAGGCAGTTTCCTCCATCGCTGGTGCAATGAAAGCCTCCTGTTTGTTTCAGCTCTGTGGCTTCTATAATTGCAACTATGTTGTCTTGAGCAGAGAGAGGCCCAGCTGGCCTAGGCAGACAGTTTACTCCTGGTGCACGGAAGCCTCCTGTTTGATCTAGTTCCGTGACTGCCGGCCTCCATCTTGGCTGGGTTAATTTGCATACATCCACTCTGATTGGCTGGTGGGCATGGCTTAGGTGTCCCATAGAAATGGTCAATTTTAATATTACTCTTTTATTAGATTAGATAGTCAATAATATTGTAATAACTATATATGGTGCCAGTTGCATATTAGAAATATCAGGAAACACTTTGAAAAATATATGATTGTCTAATCACTATACTGCACACCTGATACTAATATAAAAAATAGTGATTGTAAACTTACTTAAAAAATAATTAAAAAAGATAACATGTTATGATTTCAGATGAACATAATTAAAGTGTATCTTCAGACAAATCATAATGATTTAATAATTTTGGTCTAAGTAAATAAAAAAGCAGCATATGTCTTTTATCATCTTTATTATCTATCTATAAATATAAAAGGCAATTGACCGGAACAATAGGAAAGACCAGAATGACCAGAATGACGGATGGCTATGATGTGCACTGCGGCCAGCCAACCAACTCAACTGGGGGTGGGGCCAACCGGTCAACCTCCTGAGGCCTCTTCCCCAGCCAGCCCACCTCCCACATCCCCTCTCCGGGCCAGCCTGGCCCCAATCAACCCCAATAGAGGCAGACCAGTGGGACCCTACCCATGCATGAGTTCATGCATTAAGCCTCTAGTTATCTATAGCACTACATTTTATATTCATAAGATTTGTTTGTTGTTTTATCGTAAAATGTCCTTTTTAGAGTGAATGTCAAAAATGTTTTATATAGGTTTATTGATCAAATAAACTGATAGTTATTTACATAATTTTTGAGAATTTGAAAAAAAAATCAATATTTAACAAAACTGGATAACAATTCCAATAAACATTTTATAGCACTAATTATATTTCTTATGTAGTAGCTTAAAACATTATTTCTAATATTCAAAATAACCTAAAATCTGAATAAATGTTAAATAAATTTAATATATAAATATTCTTTGGATATCTGTTTAATTTCTCAGTAATGGTAAATACTAAAACATTGATTACTGAGCATAATTATAAACATAAATTTTGCTTCTTATTTTTGTGTGTTTAAAGAGACTCTCCCTTTGGGTCACCTAAATAAAGATGCTTACTTTCTACGTTAAAAAAAAAAGATTTAAAAAATGTATGTAGCAGTAGAAAATTGTGTTATACATATTCATGAATTTTGATAGTCTGCTAGGATGCTTGAGTGTGATAGACATTTCTTAATGAACTATGTCTAAGCATATTCTCTGAAATCGATATGATTTCTTTTGGGTTAAAAGTTATAATTAACACAAATATTTGAGATTATCCTAGGGAAAATAATGATCCAGAAGCATAAATGTGGACACAAAGTAATAAAATGTGTTTTTTAATCAATTCATACAAAATGAGTAGTCTAATGTGTTTATTTCATAATTTGAAAGAGGATAGTGAAAAGCAAAAGCTGAATGGTTATAAAAATGTTTCCAATACTCACAGAAGGGGATTTTTACTTGTCATGGTTTAAAATATCTGAATCTGTAAAGACACAAGGGTTGTGTGGTTTTGCCAAAGTTGGCTCAGTTTGATGTAATTATTTTTTAAATGCCAAGAAGAGTTTACTGCCAAATATTGATGCCAAACTGGAATTTGACTTTCACACTGTTAAAATGATAAACGATCCTCTTTTACCTTATGTTCAATCTTCCCAGAAATAGGAGATTTCATGGCCTACCAAATGATTTTATCTTTTGGAGATAACTTTATCATTCCCTTCATTTTAAAAAAATAGAACAAAGTTTCCTAACACATATGAGATACGTTTCCTTCTAATTTGCTGCCCAGATATCCATGTTCTATCTTAATCTAATGGCCAAATATCTTATGTAAATCTTTTTTTAAATTTATCTTTATTGTTGAAAGTATTACATATGTCTCCCCGCCCCTCATTGAACCCTTCTAGCCTGCACCTGCCCCCCAACCAAGACCTCCACCACACTATTGTCTGTGACCATGGGTATCCATATATGCATATAAATTCTTTGGTTAATTTCTTCCCACTCACCCACCCTCACCTCCCTTTGAGATTCCTCAGTGTGTTCTATGCTTCTGATTTTATTGTCAGAAGAGCAAGCCCTCCACTTCAGAAAAAAATTAAAATTATAAGTAAAATATTTACACCAAAACATCTCTTACGTTTCCCAGAAAATTCCCATTAAATGATATAGAACTCCTTTTTCACTTTCCAAAAGTGGTACTAGGTATAGATTTGTTTGTTGCCTTCCATGCTTTCCAATTAGCAAAATACAATTTAAGACCTGCATAGGAATTGTCAAATCAGGAAAATGCTGAGACTACCAAAGCTAACTGTGAAGAGTTATAATATTATTAATAGAAATATTTTTCTAAAAATACCTTTAAGATTTGTCAATGACTTTGTAATCTGTGGTTCATTCTTAATTTCATGGGAAACATGGATCAAATTCTTAGGACATAGTTATATACTGCACCCCAAGGAAAAATTTTACTCTTCTATATTCTTATATTGTTGGCAAAAAAATTGACCACAATCATTTATTATCATTATCAAACAGGTTTTTGCTTCCTTTTGATGGTGGCCTGAAGGCTCTGCTATAAGCTGCATCTAGAATTTGTATATTAAACAACAAAAGAATCACATTGCATTATGGAAAGAACAGTATTAGATACTTTGAACCACCGATCCTGTACAGAGTAGGCGGTTGTATACAGGTGCCAAGCTGACACGGCTTAGACAACTCTCAGATACACCAGCGCAGTGAGATATTGCATAGAAATTTCTTTATTGTCCAGAAACAAATAAAAACACACTGCTGATCCCCAATCCAACAGAATTAAATAACTCACAAGTGCAACGTAACTGCGGTTGTGTGTAATATTATTGATGATATTTTTAATATTCTATTTGTATGGATCGATGAAGTCACCATCTCTAAGCCTCGATTTAGTGGACTATATATATTTTTTAAGCGGAAAGAAAACGTTTTAATGGTATCTGGTTGTCACTGACCCCTACCTCCTCTTGCCCTTGCCCAGAATTCAGAAATAAGCAACTTTTTTGAGTTTCCTTACATTTTAGGGCAATAGAGTCATTTGCATCGACTCCATGAAACCTGTCTTCCTATTCGCCAGTATATGACTGGACACACGGTATAGCCAGGACCTCGCCTTAGCGTCACATGCGAGAATGGTTCTCGCTTACTGCAATCGGGCACGGCGATCCCACTATTAGGAAACGCGTGGACTTGACGTGCGAATCTGCTGCTTTGAGCCTGGCTTTGCCGCGCCCACGTGGGAATGTCACTCAGTCGCAGACGGCTCTGCCCCCGTCGGGGTGTGCGGAGCGCCATCTGGCGGGCAGTCGAGAAGGTGCGCCGCGGCAGGGCGGGCCGGGCGGCGCGGGAGGAAGAGGGGCGGGGCGGGTCGAGGGCCGCGGGGCGGGCGGGGCGGGCGGCGTGGGAAGATGGCCGCGGGGACTCGCGGCGTGAAGGGCCTGGTGGCCGTCATCACCGGCGGCGCCTCGGGCCTCGGTCTGGCCACGGCGGAGCGGCTGGTGGGTCAGGGGGCCAGGGCGGTGCTGCTGGACATGCCCGGCTCCAAGGGCCGGGACCACGCCAAGCGCTTAGGGAAGCGCTGCGCCTTCGCCCCAACGGACGTGACCTCGGAGGAGGACGTGCGCGAGGCCCTGACTTTAGCCAAAGAAACGTTTGGCCGCGTGGACGTGGCCGTCAACTGTGCGGGCATCGCGGTGGCCCTGCAGACCTACAACCTGCAGAGGCGCAAGGCGCATCCCTTGGAGGACTTCCAGCGAGTGATCAACGTGAACCTGCTCGGCACCTTCAACGTGATCCGCCTGGTGGCCGGGGAGATGGGCCAGAACGCGCCCGACAGCGGCGGCCAGCGCGGGGTCATCATCAACACGGCCAGCGTGGCCGCCTTCGAGGGCCAGGTGGGCCAGGCCGCGTACTCCGCCTCCAAGGGCGGCGTGGTGAGCATGACGCTGCCCATCGCTCGGGACCTGGCGCCCCTGGGCATCCGCGTGGTCACCATCGCCCCAGGCCTGTTCGGCACCCCGCTGATGACCACCCTCCCCGAGAGAGTGTACAACTTCCTGGCCAGCCAGGTGCCCTTCCCCAACCGCCTGGGCCGCCCCACCGAGTACGCGCACCTGGTGCAGTCGGTCATCGAGAACCGGTTCATCAACGGGGAGGTCATCCGGCTGGACGGCGCCCTCCGCCTGCAGCCGTGAAGGGAGGGCAGACGAAGCACACACTCTCCACGGCCTTCCCTGGCGCCCTGTGCTCCAGTCGGGAGGAAGCCCACTAGCCATCTTGTAACTCTGCCCGCTAATCAATCACCTTCTGTGCCTAATAAAATCTATTGCTTACAGGAAAAAAAATGAAAAGAGGATTTACCCAAATTCATGAGGACCGCACATGCAATCTGGCAGAGAAAATGTTCTGTAGTTGGTTTTCTAGCTTTGGAATCAGCGGTTCTCAACCTGTGGGTCATGACCCCCTTTAGAGATCCAACGACCCTTTCACAGGGGTCGCCTAAGACCATCCTGCATATCAGCTATTTACATTATCATGCATAACAGTAGCAGCATTACAGTTATGAAGCAGCAATGACAATAATTTTATGGTTGGGTCACAACATGAGGAACTGTGTTGAAAGGGCCAGAAGGTTGAGAACTGGTAGATGGATCAAATAAATCATACTTTTCCAAACCCAACCTGAGATTCAGCATCAGAATTTCAGGACAGTAGTTCTCTGGCATTTGTACTTGGCCAATATGGAATGGCCTTAGCTTTACTGAGCAAATTCAAGTAGACTTGTATGGTTAGTAAATACTCTTATAACACCCATTTGTATATTAAACAGTAAAAGGATGATCACAAATGCATTGTGGAGATTTTAAGTGCTTTGAACTAATCAGGTCAAATCTAAACCCACAAACATTTCTGTGAATAAATATAATCTTTGAAGATTACTTATGATCTCAAGGTGATAAAAATTAAGCAAACAAACAACCAATGACAACTCTGAAACTTAAAGGAAAAAAGTAATCTTTTTTGATGTTTTATATTAAAAGGTAACTGAAGGATTATCTAAGAGAATGACTTGTGCATGATATTGCTCACTACTGATTTGAAGTCCCAGACTTGATAGGAGATTTCCTCAGCAAAGGAATTAATTTCTGTCAGGTGGAATAGGGAGTCCAAATGATTATAGATTATAGACTTCAACCAACTTTGTATCTAACGGAGCAATTATATAGCAATAGCTCTTCATTAATTTATTCAACATATACTCACATTCTCCATCACTTAATTAGTTGAATAAGTTTTCATGAATCAATTTATGGGAGATATATTTCTTAATATTTAAAAAATTATATTTTAATAAATATCATTAGTATACATACATGGAACTAAAGAGAGGGAAACATCATTAAAACATCCCAAATTATGCCAACTCCCCACCACCAGCTATCAATGAAATATGATTTTAGACATCTATCCAGCCCAAAGTCCCTACTAGATATATACTGAAGGCATTCATGGCAAAGATAAGCACATCTGGACATTTTCATACTAAAACACTTTTAGGGAAGATAATTTTGCTGGGAAATTTTTTTACTAAATGTAATTTATAATTACATAAATTAATATATTTCTAGATGATTTTTGTTTAACAAATTCTTTCTCTTCCATGCTTTAGAAGTTTATATTTATTCTCTATAATTTTAGATTTCTGGAGATATTTGGGGTAATAGTTGATACTTGAAAACTCAAATACAAATGAAAATTATTATTCATTAATCTTATCAAGTTGATAACTGAATCCTTTTTTTCTATATCACCTAGGGGCCAGGTGCACAAAAATTTGTGCACTTGGCGGGGAGGGGTCCCTCAGCCCCGCCTGTGCCCTCTCATAGTCTGGGACCCTTCAGGGGATGTCCACCTCTCAAGTGCCTGGCCAGCCTGGTGAGGGGCTGATGGCTATTTGCAGGCTGACCAAGACCCCAGTGGGGACCCTCACCCCATGGGGGTGTGGCCAGCCTGGGTGAGGGGCTGAGGGCTGTTTTCAGACTGCCCACAGCTCCCATTGACCCAACGTCCCAGCGAGGCTGGCTGGAATCAGTTTTCTGGGGTTTATTTATCTTCTATAATTGAAAATTTGTTACCTTGAGCAGAGGCCTAGGCAGGCAACGGAAGTCTCCTGTTTGCTTCAGCTCTGTGGCTTCTATAATTGAAACACTGTTGCTTGAGCAACAATACTCACATAAAAATGAAAATTATTATTCATTTATCTTATCAGGTTGATGACTGAATCTTTTTTTCTATATCAATATGCTCTATTTTTCCATTACCTTACTAATGTGTTGATGGTATGCTCAGAAGTCAGTTACTCTGATGGCCTGCCATTAATTCCAGGTCTATTTCCAGAAACCCAAGAAAAAATTGTCAACTAATCCCTAAAGGCTTTCATTTTAAGAATGAAGTGAACTCATTCTATCTTCAGTCCTTGAACCTTTTGAAAAATTGCTATAAAATGATAATTATTTCCTCTTGTACTAATTGCAGTTTTTCTCCCTGTCCTTTTTAATCTTGCATTATAAATTTTTACTTTGTCTGTAATATTATTTTAAATGCCCAAAAAATATGCATTGAGGATAGTAATCTCCATTTTAGTAATAAACTAAATATATTCATATTGACATTGGGCAATGGCAAAAACATTATTCAGTATACTCAATATTCGCTAACTCGGTAATTATGTAATTTTTATAATGAGATAAAGTAAGGGCTTTCTTTTAAAACCACAAGAACCCCATTTCTCATGACCTATTTAGCATAATCTTATATTTGAGTATATTTTCCATTCACAAAAAATGAATCCCTTTTATGCCATAATTCCAGCATATTTCTTTTCTACACTTTGTGAAAACGCAAGACATTTATTTAATAGTATTTCAATATAATTATTAAAATTTCAAATTGAGTCATCCATCAATTTTTTTAAAAAGGTCATAAATTCTTTTCGCTAATGTTGACAATGGCTTGCCCTAAAATTATCACAAAACTATAACTATATTATCACTCCATTAATTTAATCTTATAAATAGTAGTTTATTAGAATGAGAAATGTTATTGGAAAACTGTGTATTTTTTTTCAAGGTTCCTCTAACAAAGCTGTATTTCTTACTGACAGTAAGCACCTTCATCATCACAAGAAGACAACAGTGCTACCTTTACACTTTACAAAGGCATGTATTATCTGAATGAGATTATACATAATTCCAACAACAATTAAATAAATCATTTTATTTATAAATATTTTCAGCATCATATTTTAATAAGATGTAGTATTTGAATTGAACCAACCTGTTGGTAATCAGTGAAGACAGGAAACCGTGTTAATACAAATGATTGCTCTAACTTAAGTGGTTGGCTACCTTGAACTCTTGTTTCAAATGATGGCACGCTGGGATACTGGGACTGGCAACCAGCTTCTGGCAGGAGCGCAACCCCTTCGGTCTTTACTATTTGGAATTATCGTTACATTTCTGTCCACTGACATAGGCACAATCAATACCAATCTTGAATTTCACAATGTTTTTCTGCCCTTCAGGTCACTCTAAGTCATCTGCTTTAAATTCTATAATGCAAATAAAAGAGAAGAAAATATGTTAACACATCAAGAAGGGTGGTTTTATTAGATATTTTTATTCTACTGTAGATTATCACATTATTTGAGATGTAAGAACTTCAGTGTTTTATTGAGTGATATCCTCACCAAGTGGCCATCCTGCTTTAGTGTGACAGCCACAATAATGGGAAACTCATTATGTTTTGAAGACGAGAGTCTATCCTTTTATAGCTGAAGGCATAAGCAAGTGAAAGAATTGAAGTATGGCTTTAGGTCTGCACCATATTGGCTGTGGTGTTGTCAAAGAAAACATCTGTAGGTGTGAAAATTCCATAAACTTACTCATTGTTAAAATTAATTAGAATAAAAAGAGAAAAACAATTTCTGTATTATTTAGGCCCATTTCTAATAGTTTTTGCATTTATTAATCTATAAAAATGGACAAAGTACGTAATGAATGGTAGAATTAAAGTACCACTACATAACCTTTAATGTCTGCCATGTCAGCACATTCATTTTTTCCCATTATTTCTTCTCCAAACTAGCCCAAACCATTAAAATATTTTTCCTGTACAATTTACAATTATATACATACTTGATGATGGATTTCTCTTTCCATTGTTAAATAATCAAACAAAATTTCTCATAAACAAGTAATTTTACACTAAAGAGTTATTCTTAAAAAGAAAAAGATTCAGTGTCCCAAGCAGAAAGAGCCGAGAGAGCCAATGGCACTAAATCCCTAGTTATTTCAAGACAGCCATCATTATTGAACACCACTTGGGTCAGTTTTTTATTCTAAAGAAAAATATCCCATGTTCAACTGAAAAAATAGAGGAATATTCTTACTTTATCCTTCTATTTATGAAGGATTTTGGCCTTATTTGTAATTAAAGAGACTTTTGGGAAGATTCTGCTACTCTAGGTTTCTAATCTTGAAACGTAGGCCTACTAGAAATATAAAAGTTTCCACTGTGCATAATGCTGACATAAACATTTGGGAGCATATATCTTTGTGAATAAATCTTTTCAAAATTTTCAGGTAGCTACCCAGTAAAGGGGTTGCTGTTCATGCGGTGTCTATGTTCTTATTTTTTGAGGACCCTCCGTATTCTTTTCCATAGTGGTTGTACCAGTTTACATGCCAACAGTAAGAGTTCCTTTTTCTCCGCAACTTCTACATGTGTTATCACATATCTACAGTGGATTACTACCCTACATAAGAAAAGATGAAATACCTCCATTTGTGATAAGGATAGTCTGAGAATATCATGCTAAGCAAAATAAGTCAGAAAAAGTTAAGAATCATATGATTTTACTTACATGTGGTATGTAAAAATGAAAGCAATAAATGAACAGAGAAGGAAAAGAAGAAAAAAACCATCTTAGACACAAACAATATGATGGTTACCAGAAGGAAGGGGTGGTGGGTAGTAAAAGGCACCAAATATATTGTGATGAAAGATGATTTGACTTTGGGTGGTAGACACACAGATCATGTATCATAGAAGCGTTCACTTGCAACCCATATACTCTTATTAACCAACTAGGGGCCCGGTGCACAAAAATTTGTGCACTCGGGGTGAAGGGAGTCCCTCAGCCCGGCCTGTGCCCTCCCACAGTCTGGGACCCCTCAGTGGATGTCCTATGATGGCCCCAGTCTGCCAGGCGCCTTCTGTGTGTGTGTGTGTGTGTGTGTGTGTGGCCACTAGGGACCTACCCCCAGCCACATCTGAGGCTCGGAGCAGTCCTCCTGTGTGTGTCTACCTGCCGGGGGCCTGCCCCCAGGCACACCGTGGAGGCTTGGAGCAGGCACCCCCTCTATGTTGATCTCTCAGACTCTTGCCCTCCCCTGCATGTTGTTCTCTTTTTTGAGCTGTGGCCACGGCTGGGTGCTGCCTGCCTCCCAAGCTTGCCTACTGCCCATCTTCCTCCAGCCACCAGAAAGCAGGGAAAACCCTGCCTCGTGGTCAGGCCAGCCTTTTCCGGCTCCCTGATCCCTGGAAGGGGTCTGGGAGCCGCCAAGCAGGACCCCAGCCCCCAAGAGCTTGCTTTTCCATTCCCCAGTGGCCCCCAAAGGGCCTGGGGAGCAGCCAAGCAGGCCACCGACTCTTTCCCACTCACCGGTCCCCTGCTCCCTTCCTTTCCCACTTCCCGGTGCCGCCAAGGGGTCTGGGGAGCTGCCAAGCAGGCCCCTGGCCCCTGCAGCCTTGCTTTCCCACTCCCCGGTGCCCCGCAAAGGGCCTGGGCAGCTGCTATGCAGGCCGAGACCGCCCCGCTGCCTCTTTCCCACTCCCCAGCCCGCCACCTTGCTTTCCCACTTCCTGGTGCCCTGCAAGGGGCCTGGGAAGCCCACCAAGCAGGCTGCCGATCCCCTGCCGCCTCTTTCCCGCTCCC
>PVJC01036446.1:0-17730 GCA_004026665.1 Murina feae | reverse complement strand
GAGCAGAACAGGAGATCAGAGGGGCTAGGGGTCCCCTGCCCAGGCCAGAGTCCTTCGCCAGAGGCCTCAGGCATGGGCAAGGGCGGAGGCAGTGATCAGAGGGGGCAGGGACTGAGCCAGTGATCAGAGGAGTATGAGGGTGCCCTACCCAGGCATAATGCCTGGGCCAGAGGCCTCAGACTTGGCAGGGGCAAGGCTGGAGATCACAGGGGACTGGGCACTGGTGGAACTGGCAAAGCAGAGGTCTGGAGGTACCCTGCCCAGGCCTGCAGCCTTGGCCAGAGGCTCAAGGGTGGACCCAGCAATGGCAGGGGTCTGGGGGTCTCCTGCCCAGGCCTGTAGCCTTGGCCAGAGGCTGTAGTTGGGCAAGGGTGGAGCCAGTGTTCAGGGGAGTATGAGGGTACCCTACCCAGGCATGAGGCCTGGTCCAGAGGCCTCAGGCCTGGGCAGGGGCAAGACCAAAGATCGCAGGAGCCTGGGCATAGGCAGAGCCAGATATGGCAGGGGTAGGGGGGGTCTCCTGCTCAGGCCTGTAGCTTTGGACAGAGGCTGTCAGAGGGGCAAGGGCAGAGCCAGTGATGGCAGGGGGCAGGATCAGAGCTGGTGATCACAGAGGCTCTGTGAAGCCACCGATTAGAGGGGCTTGGGTGTCTTCTGCCCAGGCCTACAGCCTCAGGCAGAGGTTAGAGGCATGGGCAGGGGTGAAGCTGGGATTGGAGGGGCAGGGATGGAGCCGGTGATCAGAGTGAACTACAGAGGAAACACCTTTTCTTACTGCTCATTGGCTAAGCTCCCTGTATTTCACTGGTAATATTCTTAGTAACTTGGGTAATAAGAATCCAAAATGGTGATCTAGGGTTTTTCCACCACACTCCTGGAGAAAAAAAATGAAGGTCCACTGCTGGAGGGCTAAGAAATGTCATATCCTGCCCTAGCTGGTTTGGCTAAGTGCATAATTGCTCAGCCTCCTGAATTCAGGGTTTGGGTTCAATTCTGACCAAGGGCATGTACCTAGGTTGCAAGCTCCTCCCTGGCCGGAGCCCAGGTCAGGGCATATGCACGAGGCAACCAATCAAAGTGTTCCTCTCACTTTGATGTTTCTCTCTGTTTTTCCCTTCTCTTCTACATTCTCTAAAAATCAATGGAAACATATCTTCAGAATTAAAAAAAATTAAAAAGAATTAAAAAAAAAAAAAGAAACAAAGAAATGTCATACCCTATGAAAGACATACCTTGAAAATGCCTAAATAAAGTTGTCATTTCTTCATGGTGAAGGGACTGGAGTCTGTGTTGATGAAAACACCTTGGTGGCTGTGGTGACTGGCAGTGGCTGCAGCAGTGGGGTGATGGGACTGGTAGCTTCCCCTTATTAGCCTGATCGCCTCCCACAAAGGGGGGTCAGACTGTGGCTTAGGCCCACTCCCCAAGGGGAGCAGGGAGCAGGCCTAAGCTATCAGTAGGACATCCCCTGAGGGTTCCCAATATGTGAGAGGGGGCAGGCTGGGCTGAGGAACCCCATCCCTAGTGTATGAATTTTGTGCACCGGGCCCCTAGTCTATAAATAATTATATGCTGAAAGGTTAGATAAACTAGATGAAATGGGTAAATTCCTACAAACATACAACCTCCAAGACTGAACCATGAATAGGAAATCTAAATAGATGGATTACTAGTAAGGAGGTGGAATTAGTTATCATAAACCTTCCACATCCTGGCTGGTGTTGCTCAGTGGTTGAGGGTAGAACTATGGACCAGGAGGTCACAGTTAGATTCCTGGTGAGGGCACATGCCTGGGTTTATGGGCTCAGTCCCCAGTTGCAGGTGTGCAGGAGGCAGCCAATCAATTATTCTCTCTCATCATTTATGTTTCTATCTCTCTCATCTTCTTTCCTATCTGAAATCAATAAAAATATGTTTTAAAAAACAAACAAATAAAAAATCCCAACAAATAAAAGTCCAGGACTAGTCAGTTTCACTGGTGAAGTTTACCAAATATTCAAAAAAATTAATTATAATACTTCTAATTCTTTTACAAAACTCATTTTATGAGGCAAACATTATGCTGATACCAAAACCAGACAAGGAGACCTCCCTCTCTGTCTCTGTCTCTGTCTGTCTCTGTCTCTGTCTCTGTCTGTCTCTCTCTCTCTCTCTCTCTCTCTCACACACACACACACACACACACACACACACACACACACAAGAATAGAATAGGAAAATATGAAAAAAGCCTTAACAAAATGTTAGCAAACCAAATGCAACAATACATTAAAAGATTCATACACCGTGATACAGTGAAATTTCTTCCAGGCATGCAATTATAGTTCAACAGCTGCAAATTAGTCAAAATGATATACTATCCTAACTAATAAAAGAGTAATATGCAAATTAACCCTCACTCCATGACAAAGATGGCAGCGCCCATAGCGGTGGGGCAGGATGCTGGCGGTGTTACCCTGGTAATGTGAGTTCAGCAGGCATTGCCTTCACAACCTGTGAGCAGCTGCCCTCCAGCAGGCAAGCACCACCAGCAGGCAGGCCCCAGCACAGGGCTGGCTCCTGTTCACCTGCTGCCATCCTGATCACAATCAGGCACCACCAGCAGGCGGGCCCCAGCAGCAGGCTTGGCTCCCAGTCACCTGCTGCCATCCGGGTCGTGAGCATGCACCCGCAGGAAGGCCCCAGCAGCAGGGCTGGCTCCTGGTCACCTGCCACCATCTGGATAGGGAGTAGGCACACGCAGCCTGAAGGCAGCAAGCAGCAGGGCTGCTCCTTGGTCAGCAGGGTGATCCTTGAGCAGGCAAGCATGGCTGGCAGGCAGCACCCAGCCCTGGCCACAGCACAAGGGAGAGAACAACATGCAGGTGAGTCCAGGAGCCTGAGAGATCAACACAGAGGGGTGCCTGCTCCAAGCCTCCATGGCGTGGCTGGGGGAAAGCCCCCATCAGACAGACAGACACACACATGGGCACCTGCTCTGAGCCTCCTATGCAACTGGGGGCAGGCCCGAGTTGGGGAAACACACACTCTCTCTCACACACACACACGGGGTACCTTCTCCCAGCCTCCAATGTGGCTGGGTGCAGGCTCCCAGCAGGACACACACATGCATGGGCACCTGCTCTGAGCCTCTGCAGTACAGCTGGGGGCAGGCCCTCAGTGGACACACACACACACACACACACACACACACACATGGTGCCTGCTCTGAGCCTGTGCTGGCAGACTGTGTCCATCAGTAGGACATCCACTGAGGGGTCCTTGACTGTGAGAGAGTGCAGGCTGGGCTGAGGGAACCCCCTAGTGCATGAATTTCATGCACCAGGCCTTTACTATTAAATAATCCTATATAATAAAACCCTAATATGCAAATTGACAGAACAGTAGAATGACTGGTTGGTAGGATCTGCACTGACCACCAGGGGACAGATGCTCAACACAGGGGGAGTGCTGCTTAGCTAGAAGCCGGGCTCATGGCTGGCGATCCCAGAAGCAGTGGCAAGAGACTCTCCTGCCTCAGAGGCAGCTCTAAGCATCCCTTGGTGGACGTCCCTCAAGGGGTCCCAGACTGCAAGAGGGCACAGGCCAGGCTGAGGGAGGCCCTCCTCCCCCAGTGCACCAATGTTGTGCACCAGGCCTCCAGTAAAGGATAAAAATCATATGATCATCTCAATAGATACAGAAAAGCAACTGACAAAATTCAATACCCATGTATGAAAACTCTCAACAAAATGGATACAGAGAGACTGTACCTCAGCATAGTAAAGGCCATATATGGCAAACCCACAGTTAATATCACACTCGATGGTGAAAAGCTAATATCATACTCAATTCCTTCAAGGTAGGAAAAAAAACAGAAATGCTTACTTTTACCATTTTTATTCAAGATAGTATTAGAAATTCTAGCCTGAGCAATTAGGCAGAAAGAGAAATAAAAGCATCCAAATTTAAAAAACAAACCTGTCACTAATAGTAAATGACACAATATTATATATAGAAAACCCTAAAAAATCTATAAAAATATTAAAACTAATAAACAAAGTCTGTAAAATGCAGGAGACCAAATCAATACACAAAAATATATTTCATATCTATAGACTAATAACAAACTGTCAGAAAGAGAAATTAAGAAAACTATTGCATTTGCAATTGCATCAAAAATAAAATACTTAAGAATAAATTTAGCCAAGTAGGTGAAAGACCAGTATATTGAAAAAACACAAAATATTTTTAAAAACATTGGAGAAAACACAAATAAATATAACTATATTCCATGTTAGGATGTACATATTATCCAAAGTAATCTACAGGTTCAATGCAATCTCTAATAGTATTCTAATGGCATTTTTCACAGAAACAGAACAAATAATCCTTAAATTTGTATGTAACCACAAAAGATCCTGGAAAGCCAAAGCAATTTTGAGAAACAACAAAGCAAGAGGTATCACTCTCTCTGATTTCAAACTATGCTACAAAGCTATAGTTATTAAAATAGTATGGTATTAAAATAAAAACAGACATATTGGTCAAGGAAACAGAATAGAAATCACAGAAATAAACTCATATACATATCATCAATTAATTTACCACACTGGAGCAAGGAATATGCAATGGGGAAAGAAGAGTCTCCTTAATGAATGGTGTTGGGGAAACTAGACAGTCAAATGCAAAATAAGAAAACTCATCCACAATCTTATATCATACCAGAGGCCCAGTGCATGAAATTCATGCACGGTAGGGTTCCTAGGCCTGGCCAGCAATCAGGGCTGATCTGTGGACTGACCAGCCAGGTGATTGGGAGGTCCCCTCTGGCACCTGCCTTGGCAGGCCTAGGGCTTGTAGGATGGTGGCAGCTCCTGTGTTAAGCACCCTCCCCCGGTGGTCAGTGTGCACCATAGCGACCGGTCATTCTACCAGATCATTCTGCTGTTCTGTCGATTTGCAATTAGGCTCTTATTATATAGGATACAAAAAAGACTTAACACTTACCTCCTGGAGGGAAACATATATATATAAGCTATCTAACATAGGTCTTGGTGATGATTTTTAAAATCGGACACCAAAAGCAACAAAAACACTCATAAATAAATGGGACTATATCAAACTAAGTAAGTTTTTACAGAAAAAAAGTACATATAGGAAAATGAAAGGGCAACCTACTGAATGGGAAAGAAATTATTGCTAATCAGAAAGACTGATTCTGGAAACTGATTCTATTAAGTTATAGAATTCACTAATATATCATAATTATCTATTAATTATGTTCTGTACGGCTTCCGTTTCCCTTTCATATCTTTATCTACTTAATATGCCACTGACCAGTACGGACATACTAATATTTTCCCTAGTGATTTATTTTCTGCCAGTTCACTGTGAATTCTGTATTAGTGTCTTTCAAGTGACATATTATAGCAAAAGTAACTTCTCTTTTTCCCTGATGCCTCTTATAACAGGTTTTAAAGCTGATATTCTGGCTTTATAATGTAATTTCACAACCTTACTTTAAATTTTTTATATATTGTGCTTCTATTTTTCAGGTTTTCCCCCTAATTTTTTGAATGTGGATTTTTTTGGGGGGTTCTTTTTCCTTGCATAAAATATATCCATACTCCATAGTTTTGATTTCTTATATTTAATCTATCATTTTTAGACCTTCTTTTCTTTACTAAGATTTCATAATTTTGTTTCATTGTTAAACACTCAAAAATGCGTGAAAAGTTTATTCTGATTCAAATCGTAATGAATTTATCTTTTCCTCCTAGTTTTATAATGCTTCTCTTCATGTTCTACTAAAGGAATGCTTTTAGCAAAGATGTAATTTTTTTTTATTCCTTACCTTTTACTCAACCTTGACTAAAAAACAATGCTTCTGGGCCTTGGTATTGGCCTCAGATTATACATAAATTTAATTTCTCCTTCTCACTGCTGTTTTTCCTAAAGATAGATTCCTCCCTTCAGATATCAACCATGAGGCTAAGTGGATGTACACAATCCCAGACCAAATTTCTGGTGCCCAACAGACAACGACAGATCCAAGTTTTATGGAACCTGGAGCTTATACAATTTTAGGGTCCTCCTTAAGGAAAAGAATAAGGAAAAGGTAAATATTAGTTACCAAAGTGATAGAGAGCATTTAGAATGAGTGGATGAAAATATCAAAACAAATTACTGGTCTTTGTAAATCCAAGTACCGTATTTTCTGGCATATAAGACGACTGGGTGTATAAGATGACCCCCCGACTTTTGAGATTTTCCTGGATTAAAAAGTCATCTTAAACGTTGGAAAATACGATATCTTTTCCTTTAGTTAACTTACAGAAATTTGACATAGAAATTCCTTCTGATTGCAAGTTACTATCCATTCCCTCTCAATTCTTACATCCTCTCACCCCCACCAGAACACTCTCTGACTACCCAAAGTGTGAACCATGGATCACGTGCGGGAATTTGTTCAAAATGCAGATTAGACCACAGCTCAGACCTACTAAGTAAGAACCCCCATTTTGACAAAATCCGCAGGTGATTCATATACACATTAGCCGCTGAGAAACACTGCATCACACAGACAACTCTCCGGACCTAACTTGCCTCTGCAAGTGAGGCCCTTGCACTTAATGAAGTAGGGTTTTGTGGAAACAGGCTTTGCAGTAGGAGAGTTTATCTCTCCTTGCTGTGAGGAGAGTTTATTTCTAAATAACACAGGACAGTGTTAGTTTGCATATAGGCTCTACAAAGTCCAAGAGAACATACCTGCTTTTTTGGCCCATCCAGCCTCCGTCCTAACCTGCTTATTTCACATTCTGGGATGCAAAGATAAATGAAAAGCACAACTGACTTTTCTTAGCAGCAGATTCCCTTGAGGCAGTTAGAGTTCATTAGCTGAGCGATTTCATAAACCTGCTCTGAATTGGGTCTGTAAGCCCTCCAGTATCTGCAGTTAGAAAGAGGAAAGCTAAGAGTGCTGTCTCAGGGGGGATGCCTTGAAAAGAAAGAGGGGCCTAGTGGCTATGAAGTAAAAGACAAATGAGGGAGAAAATAAAAGTCTCCAATGAAATGTTCACCTAGGTTGTTTGCCTCATAGTGTGTGGCATAAATCCCCACCCCCCTTTATTTCCCCAAGAATCTTCTGTAAAATCTACTTTGCACTCTAGTGCTTTTTTTTTTTTTTTTTGAGTGGATTTTCTCTTTAAGACAAAAAGTGCTGGGTCCTGCAGTGAAGTTGGCAGAAAGCAAAACCACAGGCTGAGGATAGGAGGGCAGATGCCTGCAGGTTCCTCCATACCCTGTGGAGTCTCCCTTCCACCTCAGCCTTTGTTAGAGGACTGAGCCCTATGTAACTGGATGCAGAGTCCTTCTGATGGGGCCAGGGACCCAAGGGCTTCCCCCTACTGAAAAGGCATCTGCTCTTAGGAGGGGCTAGTTGAGCTGAGGTTTTTTAGTGTTTCAATCAGAAGGCTCACCCTTTTTATCTTCTTTGCTCTTAATTTAATATTTCAGGGCTTAAAACATGGTAGATTATTCTAAGAACCTAAAATTAGCTAGAATATGTGCCTATATTTGTATTCCTGTTAATCTGTACCTCTGAGGCCTTTGCGGTTATATCAATAAATGATTCTGGAGGATAACTAGGCACCACTTGGTAAAGAACCTTTCATTAAACTCTTTAAAATAATTTTATGTCGGAAAAACGTATTGGTATTGCAAGAATTTTCTGGAATTTTTGTAAAAAAGAATATATCATGTTATAACATTTTCTGAAACCAGGAAAATTTCATACAGAATAATGAACTCTGATAATTATGATTTTAAAAAAAAGGAGAAACAGATTTTACCTATGTCAATTAGGAAAGGGTCACAGATGGAATTTTATTATTTATCTGAAGGATCTACTTTGTTCTTCCGTTCTTTCAATGAATCGGACTACATCTTATCCCTTCCTCCTTGACTCCTTCTCTTCTCTCGCCATGTCAGCACTGCTAAATTTCCAATAAAAAAGGAATGACAAGTAAAATCAATGGTCATTCTCTAATGCCCTCACACTTTCCAATGTGCTCCTTCTCAGTTATGGAGAAATATTCATGATGTAGTACATCTCTGTCCCATATCAGGGAGAAAGTTCATAGTCATTTCCTGAGTGGGAAGTAGAAGTTACTATGAATTCACTGGTTAGACAGAAAAGACAAATCATGAAAATAAATACTTTTGAATTTGTTTCTCAGAAGATGGTTTATTTTAGCATAGTTGCCAGATGTGTTTTTTCTCCTAGCATCATCATCTAAATTATTTTGTAAAGAAAAGAGTAAATTGATTTTTTAAAATATTGAATATATTTTTGAACATGTGGAGTTTTATTTTTTTCTTGTCTTAATTACTTTCAGGTGGAATTTGATCTGCTACAAAAAAGGGCATAATAATGTTTAAGTACTATTTTGTATATAGTTGTTTTGAAAAATAAGAAAAAAATTATATCTGTGTTAACACTAATGTAGAGAAAATAGCTCTCCAATTGTTAATACCATTTTCTTCAATTCTTTGATTACAAAATTGCATTTTATAATTAAAACAAGAGTCCTGAATGAGGCCTTTTGAATGTTATTTATATAGTGTCAGGATAGTATCTTTTCAAAGATTATTTGCAGATGGCACATAACCATTAATTTTAAATAGCATAGTATGTGTCTTAACAGCAGGTTACAAAATAATGATCATTTATATAAATAATTCTTTGAATACCAGGAGGAAATGTTTCCTTATTCTTTCACAACAGAGGTTTATATTTTCTTAGGCCTTTTATTATTTCTTAAAATTTTGTCATGGAAAATTTTTGAATATATAGTAAGCAAGAGAGAACAATTTAATGAATCTGGATATACTTATTACACAGTTCCATTAAATATTGTATTTTCCCAATTTTATTTTAATTATCATCTCTACTAGAGGCCCAGTGCACAAATTCGTGCATGAGTGGGGCCCCTCTGGATGGCCTGCAGGAATTGGGCCAAAACCCACAGTCCAATGCCGCCTACAGCTCCTACCTGCCTTTCCCGCTCATCCTGGCCCCACTGTGCCTGCCATGGGCTTGTACCCAATCAGTCCTGATTGGGAGAGGCTTGTGCCTGCCATGAGCCCTGCATCTGGCACCTTCCCAAGAGGAGTGGCCTGTGGGATCAGGCTGAAACCAGCTCTTCAACATCCCCTGAGGAGTCCCAGACTGCAAGAGGGCACAGGCCAGGCTGAGGGACCCCACCAATGCACAATCGGGTTGGGAGGAACTGTGAGAGGGCTCCAGAGCATGTCCAGCCCATCTCAATCAGTTCTAATTGGCCAGACCTCAGCAGCAAGCTAACCTACTGGTAGGAGCATCTGCCCCCTGCCGGTCAGTGCATGTCATAGTGAGTGGTTGAGCAGCCTTAGCATATATTAGCATATTATGCTTTGATTGGTTGTTTGTTTGTTCTACTGTTTGGTCTATTTGCATATTACCCTTTTATTATATAGGATATTACTGTGATTTGATGTTTTATTTAAATTTATCTTTATTGTTCAAGGTATTACATACATCTCCTTTTTCCCCCTTTGACCCCCTCCATCAACTTCCTCTTTGCTCCCCCAGGCCCTTACCAAATTGTCTGTATCCATGAGTTAAGTATATATGCATACAAGTTCTTTGGTTAATCTTTTCAGATCCATCCACCCCTATTTCCTCTGAGTTTCATCAGTCTACTTCCTGCTTCCATGTCTCTGGATCTATTTTATTTGTCAGTTTATTTTGTTCATTATGTTCCACATATAAGTGAGATCATGTGATATTTGTCTTTCTCTGACTGGCTTATTTTACTCAGCATAATGCCCTCTAGGTCCCTCCATATTGTTTCAAAGGATAAGAGATCCTTCTTTTTTTATAGCTACATAGTATTCTCTTATTGATGTTTTTTTTTTTTAAAATAATAAGCCACCATTTTTTTACCTTTAATTCTTAAGTAAATATTTCTAAAGATATATTTTAAAATGCACCCATAATACTATTGTCACCCTTGTTAATATTATCTAATACCCTCACTATATTCAAATTTTCTCTAAAATGTCTCTTTAGAGTCTTCATTTATTTTAATCAAGATCAAACAAGATATACACATTGCATTTTGTTTTCCTGTTTTTTTAGTCCCCTTTACTCCATAACAGTCCCCTCTTTTTTTTCACCATGCCACATCTTCCTTTTCTTCCTGAAGCTTTCTATTTTTCCAAGCATTATTTTTTTTGTCCCAAAGAACACTGCCTTCTCATTCTGTGCCCAAAGTAGGTAAATCTCAATCTCAGTTTTATAACTTTTGACTACAGAAATATTTAGGCATAATTTGCACTAGGACCTACACATTTGTCTTTCCAATGCCCCAGAATATCTGTAGAACTCTCTTTTTTAATATATATATATATATATATATATATATATATATATATATATATATATATATATTCCACTTATCTGCTGATGGGTATTTAGGCTGTTTCCAAATCTTAGCTATGGTAAATTGTGCTGTTATGAACATAGGGATGCATATATCTTTTCTGATTGGTGTTTCTGGCTTCTTAGGATATATTCCTAGAAGTGAGACCACTGGGTCAAAAGGGAGTTCCATTTTTAATTTTTTTGAGGAAACTCCATACTGTACTCCACAGTGGCTGCACCAGTCTGCATTCCCACCAGCAGTGCATGAGGGTTCTTTTTTCTCCACATCCTCTCCAGCACTTGTTTGTTGATTTGTTTATGATAGCCATTCTGACAGGTGTGAGATGGTACCTCATTATTGTTTTGATTTGCATCTCTCAGATGATTAGTGACTTTGAGCATGTTTTCATATGTCTCATGGCCTTCTTTATGTCTTCTTTCGAAAAGTCTATTTAGGTCCTTCGCCAATTTTTTGATTGTGTTGTTTATCTTTCTTTTGTTAACTTGTATGAGTTCCCTATAAATTTCGGAGATTAAACCCTTATTAGAGGTAAATTGGCAAATATGTTCTCCAATGCAGTGAGCTTTCTTATTTTGTTGATGTTTTCTTTTGCTATAAAGAAGCTTTTTATTTTGATGTAGCCCCATTTGTTTATTTTCTCACTCATTTGTGGAATATAATGAACAACATAAACTGATGACAAAAATAAAAGCAGCATGATAGACACATCAAACAGACTGTCCAACCTTGAGGGAAGGTGGGGGGTGAAGAGGTAAGAGACCAACCAAAGGGCTTGTATGCATTCATATGAGCAAAACCAACGGACAGACACTAAGGAGGTGAGGGCATGAGCTTGAGGTGGGGGCAGCCGGGGAGAGGTCAATGGAAGGAAAAGGACACTTATGTAATACTTTACACAATAAAGAATTTAAATTTTAAAAAGTAGAAAGAATAATAGGTAGATGAAACAGGTAAATCACAGAGCCTGTCAAATAGTAAATTTCAAACAAATTTTAGCAACTGTTCTCTTCTATTATTCCTTCTTTCGTTTTACCCTGAATTGTTTTGATCTGCTGATGAGGGTATAAGCATGTGATGATTCTTTGTTAAATGCCAGTTCTGTAGAAACTTCAACAGAGTGGCACTGAGGAAAAAGAAAACCTGAAATATAGATAGTATTTCATAAGCAAAAACTTCACTTTACTCATCTCTGCTTTATCTGTAGAGCAGATAAAAATTTGGTCAAAATACAAAATACTAATTTACCAATAATGTATGTGGTTAAAAACAAATCAACCAACGGTATCGATTATCATGATTTGACTATTTCCATAAACAAACAAAAAGGACAAACAGTTAAGAAATCGTGTAAATTTGCCTATCTCTAAGCTCCCATCTCGGTATCTATTTATAGTTTTGTGGGGCTTTTGTTACATAGATAACACACTCTTTTTATACTATATCTGCAACTTGTATATGAATAATGCCAATAAAAATAAAAACAATATGCTTATGTAGTTTGGAATGTATTAGTTTATAAATTAAATTCCTTTAATATGAAGTTTACTTGGGTTAAATTAACACCAAATACAAAATTTGGCGTATGTTTTGGTTTGCACATGGGAAACATGTTACAAAGAAAACATTTCCTTTCATGATTTTTCTTTGTTTTAGCATCTTTCCTGATAAATGAACTTCAGTAGGGTGAATACAGAAAGCACTTGACTAAATTTGTACCAAAATTCTATTTCTGAGACCTCCTTTTAAAAAAAAAGGCATCGCTAAAAATGAATAAAACAGCTTTGGTTTAGATTGCTTGGAAACCCTCCCCTCAGCTGCAATTACTAGATAAAATAGACATTAAGCTCAGAGGAGTTCTTCACTAAGTCTCTTTTTCCTCTTGCCTCTGTGAGGGACTGCTTTTCTGATGCCATTATTGGCAGATCACCACATTGCACCTGCTGGTCCACCTGCCTCTCACTGGCGCGCGGTATTTAAAACGTTACACAATTAAAGTAAATGAGTTTAAAGGGCTGGATTTGTACTGCACCTCCTGGGAAGCTGTTGTTCATGCTTAAAAGTGTCTGATGATGGTTTGGGAAGCGTTACTGCTGGCCTGGTCCTGGGGTGCTGAATTGTTCCCCTTGAAGAACTCTGTGGTGAATCCCCTCATGAGGATGCTGATGATGAGGAGGCACAAAGAGAGACATTTGCACCCCAGGGATCCAGTCTTTAAAGACCGAGACTAGGCAGCAAAAGAAAGATTGCAAACTAACTAGAACCATCTAATCTAACTGCTTTTGACAAAATGTAACTCTTTACCTCTACCTATTTTTATTTGTATTTATGAATGGAACCTTAATTATTCCCTGCAAAGCTGTTTACAAAATGGTAAGCAAAAACATCTTGAAATGGAAACGTTATTGCTTATTAGACACTCTTTAATGTTTCATCATTTTCATGGTGGTCATTAATTCTTCTCTGGTGCCTGTTTTTCTACTAGGCATAATGTCAAGTTAAAATGAGGGAGTTGGTTTATTTCAATACATTTTGTTCTTTTTTCACAACAAGTTTGAATATATCTAGAGGCATTGCCACAAAGCCATCCTTTTAAACAAGTTAATTTATTTACTGAAAATGTCTTTCAATGCTAGGCACTGGAATATGGGGTATACAAAAGACCTCAAAAGGTTTGAGATCTTAAAAATTTTCCCTTGACATTAGCGACTAATAGAGACAGATAATTGATTCTTTCAGTCTGTATACATTTCATGGATTTCTGTTTCTCGTACCAGCCACTATTTATAGGGAAGCACATAAAAAGATGGATACAGGACTTCCAGTGTCCAGTCTTGCCCATAAGAGCTTGGAAATCATCACTTCAATTCTCACAAAAAAATAAGCTAACAAAAATCAACATCTCCTCTTAGACAGAAAATTAAGGTCACAAGGCAAACCACTGCCCCCCAACTTGAAGAGACATATAAGTAGACACAGACACTCAAAACCTAGCAGAGCAAAAATCTCCATAGGAACCTTCACTGGGCTAGACATACTGTGGTTGACAGGTAGCTAGAGTTTCAGCTTGGCTATGCTGAAAGTTAAAAATCCAGGGAGTGGAGAGCAGTCTTAGGGAGGTCTTCCAGGGTTAGGAGTTTTACCTTCAGGAGCTCTTCAGAAATATCCCCTTTTACTTCCATCAGGGAAGAGTAAAGTAGCTATTTTGAAATTATCCCTGAACATTCTATTCTTCTTAAGAAGGACTGCCCTAAAGATAACTATTTTTTTTTTTTTTTTTTTACCAGAGCCAAACTGACTCTCGGAAGGAAAAAAACAACCCCAGCCACTGCCTGCTCCCAAGTGGAGGAAAGAAAATACCCAATTCCACTCACCTCTATTCTTTCTGTCTCACCTCCTGTGTCAGGAGTGAAGGGTCAAATTGAGAAGCACGTGTGAAGGTCACAGCCCAGGGGTACAGGCTCAGTAAATGGCTGAGGCCCAATCAAAGAACATAGGATTCTTCTCCCCTCACACTTCACAACTACATTGGTATAATAATAGGGAAATACAACCAAAAGGACAGCGCTTCTCCGATTTTATATTTATGAACGCTCTAGGGAAACCCATACCTACGAGGGCAGACAAAAACAAGGACATCATTAGCCTCTGATGCCTATCGCACCCATAAATAGTAAACATAAGTAGTAAACATAGCCTCACCCCTAGCCTGATAAACATAAAACCTCACAGTAAAGGCACCAAGTTCAGATTGGTTCACTGGTGAATTCTACCAAACATTACAGCAATATTTTACCTAACATCTACAATATTTTCCAGAAAATTGAGGCAAAGGAAATATATAAAATTAATTTTATGAAGTCAGAATTACCTTATTATCAAAACCAGATAATGATGTTATAAGAAAACTACAGACAATGATCTCATGAACACAGATGCAAAAATCCTCAACAAAATCTTGTAAATTGCATCCAACATATAAAGAAAGAATTTTATACTGAACCAAGTGGTATTTATTTCAGGTAGGCCAGACTGGTTCAGACTTCAAAAATCAATTCATGTAATCTATCACATCAACAGACTAAAGCAAAAAAAATCATATGATGATATCAATAGATGCCAAAAAAAAAAAAGAATGAAAAAAGACCATCTATTATAATAAAACCTCAATAAACTAAGAATAGAGGAGGACTTCCTCAGTTTAATAAATTAAATCTACAGTAACCTGAGAAAATATCAAATTTCATGGTGAGAAATGATGTTTTTGTGCTAAGATCAGGAATAAGGGAAAGATATACTTCTTGTCACTCCCTTTTAGCATTGTACTAGACACCTGGGAAAATGCAGCAAGACAATCAATTAAAAGGAAGGAAGAAATAAAACAGTTTTCTTTACAGATGATAGATTTGTGTAGAAATTCCAAAGATTCAACAACAACAAAAGACACCTACTTGAACTAAAAGAAATTATAGCACATTTGAAGGATATAAGTTTAACATACAAAATCAATTACTTTTTTCTATACTAGTAATGGAATTTAATATTAAAAACACAACAGCATTTACATTAGCACAAAAATAAAATGCTTAAGCATAAACCTAAAATATGCACAAAATCTACGCGAGAAGACTTACATAAAAAGTCTGATGACAAAGAAAACATGGGATATCTAAAGAAGTAAACAATGTTCCGTGTATATCACTTCTTCCCAACTTATCTAAAGATTCAATGCAATCTCAATCCAAAGCATAGCAAGTTTGTTTGATATTGACAAACTGATTCTAAAATTTTACATAAAAGCAAGACTCATTTTTTTTTTTAAAAAAAGAATATTGAATGAGAAGAACATAGTGGAGCACTAACACTACTCAAGTTCCACACATAGTTTAAAACTACATTATTCAAGACAGTATGGAACTGGTGAAAAAGAGACAGGTTAATAGAAAATAAAACAATCCCAGAAATAAATCAATACAAATATAATCAACTGATCTTTGGCAAAAAGCAAAGGCAATTCAATGGAGAAAGGATTGCCTTTTCTTCACACTATCTGAACAACTGAACATCCACATGCAAAACAATAAATCTAGACACAGATTTCATACCTTAACAAAAATTAACACAAAATAGATCCTAGATATAAATGTAAAGTGCAAAACCATAAAATTCCTACCAGAAAGAACATATGCACCCCTATATACATATATACAATAGCCAAGGTCTGGAAACAGCCCAAGTGCCCATCAGTATATGAGTTGATAAAAAAGCTCTGATACATTTACACCATGGAATGCTATGTTGCTGCAAAACAAACAAACAAACAAACAAACAAACAACAACAACAAAAAAAAACACATCTCTTTCCCTTTATGAGGGTGTGAATGGGTGGACCTGGACATTATTATGTTACGTGAAATAAACCAGTCTGAAAAAGACAAATATCACATTGACTGGGAAAATAAGACATTTTTGAGGGCCTACCAATCTTAATGTACATTCTTGATGGCCTAAAATTAAGTCACTGCCCCTTTCTTCACAATCTGGTCTAGCAAGACCTGTTTTCCTAATTACTCCTAATTTACAAAGGGGCCATAAACTAAGAATGGAACAGCTTAGCTACAGGGAAGGTCACTGGCACCACCCAGACCAGGCATTTAAACACAATTTAACTTCCCCATTCTAACTGACTCAGGAGGGGCTGTGGAAGCCCGCCACAAAAGCCTGGTAGTTAGGAAACAGAAAATAAAGAAACTGAAGAGTATACAGGGAAAGCTTCCTCCGTATTGATCTACTCAGGATTTGGAGAGCTGGCCCCCTGAGTCACTGTACTAGTACATGTGAAACATCTGAAAATCATGGGTTTATCCTGGACCTCCAAGTAATCCTGTGTATATTTTGGTCACCTGGTAAATTCTGTAACAACATGATCACACTTATATGTGGAATGTAATGAACAAAATAAACTGACAAACAAAATAGGTCCAGAGGCATGTATGCATGGAACAGACTGACAGATCTCAGAGGGGTGGGGAGAGGGGGAGATGGTAACAGATTAATGAAATACATATATGCATATATGCATAGCCCATGGACACAGACAATAGTTTGGGGAAGCCTGGAGTAGGGAGGGAGCTATATGGAGGGTTGTAAAGCGGGGGGAGGGAGCATATATAATACTGTCAACAGTATTTAAAAAACACAGCATGTACAACACAAAGAGTGAATCTAATGTAACCAGGGACAATACTGGCAATATATCAATATTGGCTTAACACTTACAATAGATGTACTACATTAATGAAAGATATTCTATCTAATAAAAGAGAAACATGCAAATTCACCGAACCTCCACCACACCTCAAGCCACGCCCACCAGCCAAACAGAGCGACTATATGCAAATTAACCCAACCAAGATGGCAGGTGACAGCCACAAAGCTGGAGAAAGCAGGAAGCTTGGTTGCCCTGGCAATGGAGGAAGCCAAGCTTCCCGCCTACTCTGGCCAGCTGTGGTCTCCACTCAAGGCAACAAAGTTTCAATTATACAAGATAAATAAATCCCAGATACCTGCTTCCAGCCAGCCTCGCTGGGAGCTTGGGTTGCTGGGAGCCTTGGCCAGCCTGCAATAAGCCATCAGGCCCTCACCCAGGATGGCCACACCCTCATGGGGTGAGGGTTCCTGCTGGGGGCTTGACCAGCTGCAAACAGCCATCAGCCCCTCAGCCAGACTGGCCAGGCACTCCAGCAGGACCCCCCACCCTGAGGTGGGTGTGGTCAGCCTACAAACAGCCATCAGCCACTCACCAAGGCTGGCCAGGCACCCCAGCAGGACCCCCCACCCTGAGTGGGTGTGGTCAGCCTGCAAACAGCCATCAGCCAGCCCTCACCCAGGCTGGCCATGCACTCCAGCGGGCACCCCATCCTGAAGTGGGTGTGGCCAGTCTAAAAATGGTCCTCAGCCCCTCACCCAGGCTGGCCAGACACCCCAGTGAGACTTCCACCCTGACTTGGGACACCCTTCAGGGCAAACCAGCCAGCCCCCACCCATGCACCAGGCCTCTATTCTATCTATATAATAAAAGGGTAATATGCAAATTGATCCTAATAGCAGAACGACTGGGAATGACTGGTCACTATGACACACACACTCACCACCAGGGGGCAGACGCTCAATGAAGGAGATGCTCCCTGGTGGTGAGTGCGCTCCCACAGGGGGAGCTCTGCTCAGTCACAAGCCAGGATGATGGCTTCGTGCACATCAGTGG
>PVJC01036445.1:0-17716 GCA_004026665.1 Murina feae | reverse complement strand
GCCAGATACTAACCTAGAGACTTAGCCCTGACTGGTGATGTATGAGAAATCGGAAGGGACACTTCTGGAGAAGACATTCCTTCCTGAAAGAAGTCATATGTGGGTATGACTCTAATCCAACAGGCCAGCCTTTCTCTGACAGTCATGAATCATCTCTGGAAACCACTGTACGGTTATGAACTGGAGGATAACAACACAACGTGCTCTTTGCGTCTGGGCCACATCTCTCTTCTGGAAGCACTTTTCTGTGCGCAGAGATGAGCCTCTAGATGGAGATTTATAGAACGAATGTGTTTCAGCTCTGGTCCATAGTCGACTGGAAACCCTGACTTGAGTTGGAGCAAT
Source organism: Murina feae (assembly GCA_004026665.1). Taxonomy (NCBI): domain Eukaryota; kingdom Metazoa; phylum Chordata; class Mammalia; order Chiroptera; family Vespertilionidae; genus Murina; species Murina feae. The sequence goes on along the minus strand of PVJC01036445.1, from coordinate 17,371 downwards.
CAGATTCTCTTTCACGGGAATTAGGAAATTGCATTGAGAAATTCCTGCCAGTCTGGGCCGAACACCAAAATGGAGATGTAAATGCAGAGTTTGATGTTGAGACTGCCAACTCAGTGAAAGAGGATCAGCAGGAGGAAAAAAAAAAAGAATAAATGAAATAAATGTACAAATCCTTACCTTGATGTATTTCTGCCATAGTGTTTTTTCCCTTCTAACTAATACATAATTTATGGAACATTATGCTCATTGTTTATTGTTTATTCCTGACAACTAGAGACTTAGTTACATTACTGTCAGGCATTTTTTCCATTGATATGTACCATGTACACATCATGCCTGTGAATCATACCAGACACATAGATGGTTGTCAACTTTTATGAATATTAGTTTCAAGTTGGGTTCATTTTGGAGCAACAGACTTATCATTTTTTGTAATATGTAATCTTGCTATAGATTTATTATTCAATTTTTGTAAAGTTTAAAAAATTCAAAAGTATTTGGATCCAGAGAATTTCAATAAAAGAAAAAAAAATTCTGATTATAAATGGAATGGAGCAAAACAAGCTTAGAATTGATTGGAAACTTATGGGTCAAAAAGTAAACTAATTTCCAAGGTAAGATATTAAAATTTACTCATAATTGGCAAAACAAATGGAAAACACTAGGTAAAAAAAATTTGCAATGTGTTTTAGAAGTTAAATTGCCTTTTGAATTCCTGCATTGAGTAAGCAGAAAGGGGAATGGAGCAAATCTATATCTATTATATCTGTAATAATAAAAGCATAATATGCTAATTAGACCGGACATCCTCCAGGACAACCTTTTGGACGAAGCCAGGGCTGTGAGGGAAGCCTGGAACCCTGGGTGCCTGCCAGTGGCTAAAGGGAAGCTCAGGTCCCGGGGGCCAGAGGAAGGAAGGCCTTGTTTTGCATGAATTTCGTGTATTGGGCCTCTACTATAAAATAAAATAGATAGACAACTTGTCATATTCTGACTTGATTAAATTAAACATGACCCTTAATCTGTTAGTATTAAATTCTTTTTGCTGGAATGTTAATATTTGCTCTGTGCACATTGAGAAGATATAAATTTTCATATGATAAATCAACTAGTGTCAGGTTTTCTATAATAGCTGTAAGAATATGTATAAGTCACTAAACATAAAAAAAAATACGAGTAAGTCATATTTCACAGGAATGTATAGACTTCTGGTGAGTTTCAAAAAGCAAACTATTGTATGTTACATTTCTTTTTAACCTTTTCAATGTCAGAATCAGTTCTGAGGAAACAGATGTTCTTGCCAAGGGATAATTTAACAGAACAGACCAGAAAAACACTAACAAATGCTTTATAGCTTAGTCAGGCTTTCACATAGAGGTCCTTATTTAATCCCAACAGCAACGGAGTGAGAAGTAGGAAAGTTACTTTTATTAACCATTAATAAGTTAAGGAAATAGAGGTTAATAGCCTATGAAGCTCAAGTCACCTATACAAATTATAAGAAAAAATACTACAACTGTTAAAAATTACACCTTTCTTCCAATGAAACAGTTTTATTATCTGCAAATTCAGCTCCACTTGGTTGCACTCATTGACAGGCTCTTTCTCCCCTCTCTTAAAATGCACATGGCAGGCAGAGCAATTTCTCAATTTTCCTAATATATATATTCAGTATATATTATGTATATGTATATATAAGGTATATATATATATATATATATATATATATATATATATATATATATATTAGGGGCCTGCTGCACAAAAATTTGTGCACTCAGGGTGTCCCTCAGTCTGGCCTGTGCCCTCTCACAGTCTGGGACCCTTCAGGGGATGTCCACCTGCTGGCGTGCCTGGCCAGCCTTGGTGAGGGGCTGATGGCTGTTTGTAGGCTGGCCAAGCTTCCCAGTGTGGACCCTCACCCCATTAGGGTGTGACCAGCCTGGTTGAGGGCCATTTTCAGGCTGCCCACAGTTCCTTCAGGTTTTGGGTCCCTACTGGGGTGCCTGTGAGGAGCTGAGGGGCGTTTTCAGGCTGCCTCAGTCCCTTCAGGGTTCAGATTCCTACTGGGGTGCCTGGGAAGCCTGGGTGAGGAACTGAGGGGCATTTTCAGGCTGCCCACAGTTCCTTCAGGGTTTAGGTCCCTACTGGGGTGCCTGGGCAGCTTGGGGGAGGAGTTGAGGGGTGTTTTCAGGCTGCCCACAGTTCCTTCAGGTTTTGGGTCCCTACTGGGATGCCTGGCCAGCCTGGGTGAGGAGTTGAGGGGCATTTTCAGGCTGCCTGCAGTCCCTTCAGGGTTCAGATCCCTACTGGAGTGCCTGGGAAGCCTGGGTGAGGAACTGAGGGGCATTTTCAGGCTGCCCACAGTTCCTTCAGGGTTTGGGTCCCTACTGGGGTGCCTGGGCAGCTTGGGTGAGGAGTTGAGGGGCGTTTTCAGGCTGCCCACAGTCCTTTCAGGGTTTGGGTCCCTACTGGGGTACCTGGGCATCCTGGGTGCGGGGCTGAAGGGTGTTTTCAGCCTTTCAGGCTGCCCACAGCTCCCATTGACCCAACGTCCCAGCAAGGCTGGCAGAAAGCAGGTATCTGGGGTTATGTATCTTCTATAATTGAAACTGTTGCTTTAAGCCAAGGCCTAGGCAGGTAACAAAGCCTCCTGTTGGCTTCAGCTCCATGGCTTCTATAATTGAACAATGTTGCGTGAGCAGAGAGAGGCCCAGCCGGCCTAGGCAGACAATTTACTCCTGGTGGAACAGAAGCCTGCTGTTTATTCTAGCTCCATGACTGCCGGCCTCCATCTTGGCTGGGTTAATTTGCATACAGCTGCTCTGATTGGCTGGTGGGCGTGGCATAGGCATCCCAAAGAAACAGTCAATTTCAATATTACTCTTTTATTATATAAGATATAGATACACACACACACACACACTAGAGTCCCAGTGCACAAAAATTTGTGCACTCAGGGGAGTCCCTCAGCCCAGCCTTTGCCCTCTCACAGTCTGGGACCCCTCGGGGGATGTCCACCTGCTGGACCTGAGCTGGCAGTCAGACATCCCTCTGGCAGCCAGGAGCCCTCGGGGGATGTCCACTTGCCAGCAGGTAGCAGGCCTAAGCTGCAGTTGGACATCCTTAGTGCTGCTGAGGAGGCGGGAGAGAACCCCACCACCACCACTGTACTGTCAGCTGTCAGCCTGGCTTGTGGCTGAGCACAGCTCCCCCTGTGGGAGCTCACTGCCAACCAGGAGCAGCTCCTGCATTGAGCGTCTGTCCCCTGGTGGTCAGTATGTATCATAGTGACCAGTCATTCTCAGTTGTTCTGCTGTTAGGGTCAATTTGCATATTACCCTTTTATTATATAGGATAGAGGACTGGTGCAAGGGTGAGGGCTGACTGGTTTGCCTTGAAGGGTGTCCGGGATGAAGGTGGGGTTCTTGCTGGGGTGCCTGGCCAGTCTGGGTGAGGGGCTGATGGCTGTTTGCAGGCTGGCCACAGCCCCCAGCAACCCAAGCTCCCAGTGAGGCTGGCTGGAAGCAGGTATCTGGGATTTATTTTTATTCTAAAATTGAAACTTTATTGCCTTGAGTGGAGGCCACTGCTGGTCAGGGCAGGCAGGAAGCTTGGCTTTCTCCATTACCAGGGCAACCAAACCTCCTGCTTGCTCCAGCTCCATGGCTGCCAGTTGCCATATTGGTTGGGTTAATTTGCATATAGTCGCTCTGATTGACTAGTGAGTGTGGCTTGGGGTGTAGTGGAGTGACACCAATTTGCATGATTCTCTTTTATTAGTGTAGATTCAAATATATATATTCCTCTTATTATATAGAATATATATATATATATATATATATATATATATATATACACACACACACATACGCACTAGAGGCCTGATGCACAAAATTCATGCATGGAGGAAGGCAGAGTGTCCCTCAGCCCAGCCTTCACCCTCTCTCATAATCCAGGACTGCAATCTCCCAAACATTCGCCTGCCTGCCTGCCTGATTTCCCCTAACCACTCCCCTGCTAACCTGATGGATGCCTAACTGCTCCTCTGCTGTCCCGATTGCCCCTAACTGCCCTCCCCTGCTGGCCTGCTCAGCCCCAACTGTCCTTCCCTGCAGGCCTGGTCACACCCAACTGCCCTCCTCTGCAGGCCCAGTCACCCCAACTGCCCTCCCCTGCAGGGCTGGTCTTCGCCAACTGCCCTCCCCTGCAGGCCTGGTTCCTCCCAACCTCCCTCCCCTGCTGGCTTGATCACCCACAACTGCCCCCCCCTTGCCAGCCATCTCATGGTGGCCATCTTGTGTCCACATGGGGATGGCCATCTTTGACCATATAGGGGCGGTCATCTTGAGTGATGGTCAATTTGCATATTACTCTTTTATTAGATAGAATCATAAATAGGTGGCCTTGAACCTAGAACACCAACTGGAACCATTAACTCCTTCCCACATGGCCCCTTTGGTATGTTCCTGCCAATCTTCCTTCCATTTTCTCTCTCCCCTGCATTCACTGCACATAACCCCAATTCCTGCCCCTTCAACATGTGATGCTTATAAGCATCAAGTACTTTACACTTATTTGTCTTTCTTAGAATGCTCTTCCATTAGGTCTTTTCATGGCTGACTTCTTTTCAATGTTTAATCCTCAATATAAATATTACTATAACATAGGCTCTTCCCTGACTTGCCTTGCCCAGGCACCTATTCCCAGTGGTAACTGCCATATTACCTTGTTGTTGTTGTAGTTTTTTCATTGAGTCTATCTGTACCTGAAGATTACTTTATTTATTTTGTAGTTACTAGTATTGCATCCCCTACCTCCTCCAATGGAAAGTCAGTAACTTGAGGATGCTGATTCTTTCTGGTTCCCTACTATATGTCTACCACTCAGAACGTAGAGTGGTATATAGGTTTTCTAATTGGGAAATTGGGGTTCTTTGTTCTAGTCTTAGCAAAATTTAACTACTCTAGATTCTTCTCTAGGTGTTATTGGTAGTTTCTTTGGAAAAATATGATTATATTTATGATTTATAATTTTTCATATTTTGATTAACTTTAATTAGAAATTTTCATTTTAAACATTTGCAGTTTAATGAATCATCTTAAAATACAACAATAATACCACACCAATGAATTTGATATTTATTATTCATTTTGGAATACCCCTACCCTCTTTACATGGAAAGTATTAAAATTAAAATTGTCAGTTATTTTCTAGTTTTCTCTATATTTTTACTTCAATTAATTAGATTCTTACTTAGTGTAATGTCGGTTTTACACTTAAGTAGACCTCTTGGTTTATTTCAATTCCTACCACCTAATATTTCCAGCGCTAAATTTTAGTCAATTGGTAAAGATTACACCTGTGTTTATGCTCAAATGTCATAATCATCATTCCTGAATCACTCAAAATAGTATTGTCATTATATAGTGAGGATAACATTTCATTTTAATGCAGGATATATCATGGATTTCTGCTAAAGTGTCTAAAATAAAAAATCCAGGGAAAAAGAAAATGTTTACTCGCTGACAAAAGAAACTTTTACAAATGACTGCTTCATCAACATTTTTCTTAGTATATGCAGGAAAAAAATTTCAAAAAAAAATTCCATGTCTAAAAAACAAATGAAACACACACACACACACACACACACACACACACACACATGTTCTCAGCAGAAATTCTTACTCATTTTCAAAAGAAAGTCCTTTTCTTGTACTACAATTTTAAGTGAGCTTAATTCTCTAAAATTTTTGCTGCAAACAGGTATTTTTATGGATAGGGTCACATGTTTAGAATATTTTAAATTAAGCATTAAAAACATAATTAGATGTGTAGGGATAGAACTACTATATCATTTAAAACTATTTAGGAAAAAAGAAGTCAATGATGGAAGTCAACACAAATCATTGCCCTTTCTTCTGATGGATTTAGTCACAGAGTGCCCCCTTGTGCTTTCTGAAACTGTATACAAACAGCAAAATCTACTAATATTGGGGACATTTTGTAATTTAAAAATAATAAAGCACCCTTTCATCCTTAAGCTACAAACATATTTTCTTGCACATAAAACTACTTTAATTTTTAGTTTAAATGTATTTTACTGGAAAAAGAATAAAGTGCTTCATGAGGATTGATCAGAAAGTAATTTTAAGAAAACCACGAAACATTCTAGGACTCCAATTAATGGAATGCGCTGTGTTCCATTTTTATGCCCATGTAGGAGGCTCTCTACAGATCGACACTCTTTGTAGAGAGTAAAGCTGCTGAGCCCACCCTGGTTGAACTTTTCCTGCTAGTGTCACATAATTTTGACATTTTTCAGGCTTGTTCTTCATTTTGAACCTAAGGGAACAATAGCAGGGCCTCATGTCCCTCTTAGTCCTCAGTGGGACTTGGATGATGTCAATAAGGAATTGTCTGTGTAGATCAAAAGAACAGCAACGCTAACTTTGCGACTGAGCGTGCCATGGAAACTTTAGATCTGAAATACTGGACAACACTCCGAGGCAGCATTAAACTAAATGCTTTACCAATGGGCAATTTAGAAATTCAGCTAACGAAAGTCTGGGGGTTTTATGAAAAATTCCTAGACTAGGTTTACCACTGTTCATACCCAGTCAATAACTTTATCAGCAATGTATCTGATTGAAATGACAGAGTGTTATACTTACTTCTTTTTAAGAAGGACAAAGAACATTTACATGTGATAAAAGAGTTTGTTGTGAAATAATTTATGACTCCAAATTCATATCCTCTTCTGATCATGTAAAGAAGTGATCTCTCCATTTATACAGTTAAAAATAATATTCAAGGGCCGGAATATGGCTTGGGTAAAATAAAAGAGTGACCAATAAAACAAGAAAGCAGAAAGGAACAGCAGTCTTCCTAATAAAAGTCAATGTGTCAGCAGTAGACAAACTTTATAGCTACTTGTTATAAAAATTGGAAATATCAACTATATCAATAACAAATATTCTCCAAACCATCTAGATCTCACTGACATCAGAGGATAAAGCACTTCTAAATGTTTCCTGTAATCACTTCCCTAGACCAGATTTTCAACCGGCATGGGGGTAATTTTAACCATAGGGGACATTTGACAGTGTCTAGAGACATTTTTTTTAATGTCACAAATGGGCTGGAGAGGCTACTGACATCTAATGAGTAGAGCATCTCTGACATCTAATGGGTAGAGCACAGAGGTGCTGTTAAATGTCCTAAAATGTGCCGACCATGTTGCCAAAAAAAAAAAATTATTTGGTGGAAATAGTGCTGACATGGGAAACTTACTCTAGATGTAGAAGTTTACTGTCATATATGGCTCTCATAGCTAGAATTAAAAATGCTTTTTAAAAAATTGATTTGAGAGAGAAGTGAAAAAAAGGATGAAAGAGAGGGAGAAACATCAGTTTGTTGTTCCATTCATTTATGCCCTCATCACTTGACTCTTGTATGTGCTCTGATGAGGGATCAAACCCACAACCCTGGTACGTGGTCATGACACTTCAACCAACTGAGCCGCCTGGCCAGGGCTCTTAGCTAAAATTTGTGTGCCGCATCTCACAATTCTTCCTAGGCATTTGTAAAGTCTTCTAGCACGGTGATTTTTTGTAGTATTTTTAAACACTTACTGAATTTATTGAGGTGACATAGTTTAACAAAAATTATACAGGTTTTAAGTGTAAAACTCTGTAATACATATTGAATTGTTTATTCGCCACCCAAAGTCAAGTCTTTCATCACCATTTGTCTCCCTTTACCTTCTAACTCTTCAGACTCCCTTTCACTTTGGCAATCACCATAGTGTTTTCTGTGTCCTTTTCTCCCTTAATCTCTTCACCTTTTTCACCCAGTCCCCGAACACCCCTCCCCACTGACAACTGTCAGTCTGTTCTCTGTCTCCATGAGTCTGTTTCTATTTTGTTTGTTAATTTATTTAGTTCATTAGATTCCACATATAAGTGAAATCATTGGGTACTTGTCTTTCCCTGACTGGATTATTTTGTTCAGCATAATATTCTCCAGGTCCATCCATGCCATCATAAAAGGGAAAGTTTCTTCTTTTTTTTTATAGCTGAGTAGTGTTGCATTGTGAAAATGTACCCCAGCTTTTTTATCCATTCATCTACTTATGGGCACCTGGGCTGCTTCCAAATCTTGGCTATTGTAAATAACGCTGCAATGAACAATGGGATGCATGTGTTGTTTTTAATTAGTGTTTCTGGTTTCTTTGGTTATATTCCCAGAAGTGGAATCTCTGGATCATAAGGAAGCTCTAGTTTTAATTTTTGAAGGAAGCTCTTACTGTTTCCAACAGTGACTACACCAATCTTCATTCTCACTAACAGGGCCTGAGAATTCCCTTTCTTCCCATCCTCACAAACACTTGTTTGCTAATTCATTGATGATAGCCATTGGAGAGGTGTGAGGAGATATGTCATTGTGGTTGTAATTTGCCTTTCTCTGGTGGCTAGTTGAGCATCTTTTCATATGTCTATTGGCCATCTGTATGTTCTCTTTGAAGAAGCGTCTTTATAGTTCCTTTGTCCATTTTTTAATTTAAATGTTTATGGTGTTGAGTTGTATAAGTTCTGTATAATTTTTGAACATTAACCTTTTATCAGATATGTCATTGGCTAATATGTATGGGTAAAGAAATGTTACGTGTAAAGAAAAATTATAAGTGAATATGTAGAATCCTAGCTTTATGACTCTTCCTACACCACATGCTTTCAAGTTTCCCCTCTGCAGCTCAGATATTGATGCGAGGTATAGAAACTTGTCTGTGCAATGTACTTAGGTGATTATCACATAGGAAGTTACAGACTACATTTTGAAAAACGCTACTTGAAATTACTCTTAAAATGCCTATCAGTTAGGAATATATTATTTCTTTATCTTTATGTAACTTTATTTTACAAATTCAAATGCTAAATATGGGTTTAACTTAAACATTTTCTTGTTTATGGCAGAATCCAGTCTAAAAACCAGCTTTACCTTGAGTAAAGGAAAATGTGTAATAGGGCAGGGAGATACAAATAGATTTTAAAAGTATGTATTTCCTTTCATGAGAGCAAATAGAATAATTTGCTTTTGTTATTTTTGTTTTTAAAAGTCAAAATTTATAAGGTTTTGGAAAAGAGTGCAAAAGAATCTTGAAAATCATAGACCAGAAAAGTAATTTGAGTATCTCTAACAGGTGAGGAGAATTTTAAGGTATTTATTAATTGGCCATTAATTATTCATATTATCCTTGTCTAACATAAAATCAAGTAAAACAAATGGACTTAATAACTCTACTCAATTAGTGAAAAATGAAATTACAGAATGTACTTGTAAATCCCGATGGAATAAATTATATCTTTGTGTCTCACAGCACAGCCTGCAAAAATGATAATTAATACTCTCCTAGCTGTGAAGATATATAAATTTCACTCATTCAGACTCTAAATATAAAACTTCTGTTCCATAATGTCAAAGATATACTTTTATTAAAAAAAAACTCTGACAAAATTCCAACTTTGGGGGAAAGACACTACCTAATGGTCAGAACAATTGAGCCAGAGTATTTTCTCAACTAAATCAAGCTTTCCAGATAATAAGAAAACCATTTAGAGATTTGGATGAATAAGCATAATAAATCCTAAAACAATGCCATTACAAAATAATTTAGCCTTCACAGCTTGCTATATAATTTAAGATCCCAACTGAGAGATGTATTAAAATAAACCAAAAGGTAAATCCTTAGAATTCTAGACAATTTACGGGAAAATGGCTAAGCTTACCCACTTTGCAAACACAATTATCAAAAGAAGTCTTTTACTAGTATATATTCTTAAAGAACATAGTCACCACTAAATAAAAATTAATTTTTTTGCAAGCAGAAATGTTAATAATATAACTTTAGCATTCCAGGATATGTAGTCATCAAATCATTATTCAATTATACTACTTTGGACTAAATGCAAGTTTTTCTGGCTTTAAAGGAAAATTCCCTCATCCAAAATTACTGTGGCCACTAACTATGCAACGCCAAGTCATACTTGACTCACTCATCATCTCTTTGTTAGCCATGCCTACACAGTTGTTTTAGTGGTCTCTATAAATCTATTCCCGGGAATAGGAGGGGAAAAGGTGACAAAGGACTTAGACTTAAAGAATGAAAGTAATAGCTCTTAGTCCTTTGTATTTCACTTTCTGATTTGCATATCATTAACATTTATGTTGTTGAAGAATGACAATGTGTTTAATATTTGAAGAATTTTACACAAAACTGCTTCAAAAAAAGGAGTGTGAAAATTAAGATTATGTGTCAGTATTTATTTTCAATTATAGTTTATGTTCAGTATTATTTTATATTGGTTTCATGTGGACAGCATCATGGTTAGATAATCCTATATTTTACAAAGTGTAAATATTTCCAGTACTCACCTGGAGCCACATATAGTTATAATAATTTAATTGACTATATTCCTTGTGCTGCACTTTATAATTGATTGACTAATTTCTAACTACCCATTTGTACTTTTAAATCCCTTTACCTCAGATACAGAGAGCAGACTGGTGGTCACCAGAGGGGAGAGTTTTGGGGGGCTGGGTGAAAGAGGTGAAAAGATTATGTGTCAATTTAGCTGGGCCTTGGTGCCCAGAAATATGGCCAAACATTATTCTGGACATTTCTGTGAAGACATTTTACAGAGATTAACATTTAAATTCATGAGTTTTGAGTTTAACTGATTGCCCTCCATAATCCTGCCCACCTACCCTACAGATTTTGAACTTGCCAGCCTGCTTAATCACATGCATCAATTTCATTAAAAAATTACTTTTTATACATACACATCCTATTGGGCCTGCTTCTCTGGAGAACCCTGACTAAGGCAAAGAATTTGTTTTTGTTTGTTTGTTTTTTAATTATGACATCTGCAAAAGTACAGTTCTCATTTTTTGTCTATTTTTTTTGTTTTTTATTGAATTTGTGCTCAGTCCAATATGGTACACACTGATCCCATGTGATTATGTAAATTTAAAGTTAAATTCACTAAAATTAAATAAAAGAAAAATGTCTAATATATTTACTATTTGACCTTTTTATAGAAATAATTTGCTGACAGCTGGTATAGGCACAAATATAGATATATAGATAAGGAAACTAAATAGAGAATCCAGAAATAGACCTCACAGAGATCATCCATTGTTTGCCAGCAAAGATGCAAATGCAATTCAATGCATACAGTGAAGTTTTTCAGCAAATGGTCTAATACCAACTGGATATCCATATGCAAAAAATGAACCTGCATATGAAACATGTCATGTTTAAACTTTAACTCAAAGTTTAGGTCTGTGGCACAGACCTAAATGGTAAATGAAAAATTATAAAACTTCTAGAGTAAAATATAGGATAAACCCTTTATGACTTTGGTTTAAGCAAATATTACTTAGATTAAAATATCAAAAGCAAAATCCATAACAGAAAAAACTGACAAATTTGACTTTAAATAATACTGTTAAGAGAATGAGGAGGCAAAATCGGATGCAATGAAATATCTGCAAATCATATGTGATAGAAGACATTCCTCAAAAACATAAAAATGATAAAGAATAAATAATATCAACATCACTTTCATATATAGTATAATGAAATTGAATATTTGTTAGGTTTAAATTTGTGTTTCTCTTTGGCTGTAAGAATAAAAAACAGTACATTTCAAGATATAACTTGTCAAGCAAAATTTTTTTTTCTTAAGAAATGGATCATCGTAATTATCATTTGAAATTTTTAAAATTAGGCAATCAACTAGTGCTAAATTAGAGTTAATACTTTTTGTATGTGAATAAACCTGGACTCTAAGATTTCCCAGATCAACACCTTTCAAAAACCATGTAGTCTCCTCAGAGCTCTACAGAATCTTGAAATGGCGCCACTAGGTTATGAAAGGAACTGAGTGGTCGATCTTGTACCTCAGAAACTTCACCTTTCAGATTTTCTATTGTTTTACCTATAAGGGAGTTTCTTTTTAATAATAGACCTAGCCTCCTTCTGTGGCCCATTAAACCATTTCTTTCTGAACCCAATTCTGAGTATAAGACGCATACCGGCATGTTACATTTCATGTTTTCAAGGACATGGCATTTTGTAAGTCTTGTTTACAGTGTACTCCAAGAGTTTTGTGAAATGTAGTGTTTCATTTCTGGGTCACTGATCAGAATTGGGATCATTAGGGAAGTAACTGTTTAGGCCTCCCTGAAGAAGAAAAACCCTTCAATCAAACACGTTCTTATTGATTGAAGGGAGGATTGGCACAGGTCACCACCACTGCGGATGCTCATCGGTAATACTGTCATTTATCTCCTTGTCACTGCAGGCAACAAAATTCTCCTATCTCACTATATATTATACATCACCTACCCAGATTCTTTGTATGGCAGAAATTTTCTGTTTAAAAATACATGTTGTGTCTAATTTTCTTATGATATTTATTTTTAAAAGAGTCCCTACCAATAATGAAACTGTGAACTTAATGCACGTAGCAATACATTTGTGAGAAATGGGAGATATAGCTATTAGGCACAGCAGTAGAAGGAGAAACAAAAAACATTGATAATGTCAAATGAACATTATTTGTTGGGTTCTTTATGTGTAAAGAGTTTATATCCTGGAATCGGGCAAATTAAAAAATGAAAGAGTAATCATTAAGCTATACATTGGAGAGAAATATTGACATGAAAAGGCAAATTCTTTCATTCATATATATGGGGCTACTGAGGATGATTTATATGAGAGTACTACTGGCTTAGAGGCTAATGTGACAAGGCTTGAAATACAGATTCTTAGAATCTAGTCTATATTTTATCCATATTAGACAAAAGAAATATTGAATTTTCCTTCATGTTTACCTTATAGTCTCATAAAAGATAAAAGAGACAGAGACTCTGAACTTCTGCTTAATATTAGGTTATTATTCCAATAAGCTGGTTATGGCAAATGTTTTATGTGAGAAAAACAAAGTAATGGTTGAAAATTAGTTCAGGATTAATGAAACTTATTCACTCTACTGGGACCTAAAAAGAGTTTACTATCTACAGGTAAATAGGAAAGCAATAGTTCCCTGAGAACAGATTCCTCATGTTGGCCCTAGCTGGTTTTGCTCAGTGGATAGAGCATCAGCCTGTGAACTGAGGGGTCCTATTTCTATTCTGGTCAAGGGCACATGCCCAAGTTGTCGGATTCATCCCCAGAGTGGGTGTGCAGAAGACAGCCAATCAATGATTCACTCTCATCATTGATGTTTCTCTCTCTCCTCTTCCTCTCTGAAATGAATAAAACATCTTTTAAAAAAGATTCTCATGTTGTTATTGTATGAAAAACAAATATATGAATGAATGTCAAACAACAAAACATGTTAAACAAACAACAAAATTGTGCATAAAACTCTAAACTGTGAACTGACACAAATTAGTACGGTATTATTTACCTGACTGAAAGTCTGAACTGTTAAAATACATTTTCACTTAGGCCCTCTCAATTTGCAAAATATTTTTTAAAGAGAAGAAAATAGTTATCTAAGTGAGTTTTAAAGCATTTACCAGAATCTGCTGATTGCTATGACTAGGTTGATATGTTTTTTGTTTTTGTTTTTTTAGCAAGCTTATTTATTTTAGCACAGATTAACTAGTGCTTTACATATTAATTTAAGAAAGGCAAGGCAATCAATGTAGACATTTTCCTTATTACGTATCTCACAAAGAGCAGCTATAATTTATTTCCTACAGCATACAATTTAAAAAATTTTAAATGCAAGGAGTTTAATGCTACTGCTAAAATTAGAAATAATTTTATTTTAGGTTGCATGTGTCACTGAATGTTTTGTTATGGGTTTAAGTTCATTGTTAATTGTTCAGTGTACTTGGTGATTAAAATAAACATTTATCAAGCAGAATAAATGCCACATGATTAAGGGTAAATTCTCAATTTGTCTTTTTTATTTTCTTCGGAAACTGCCTGCAGTACTGTAGTGTAAATGGACTATCTAAAGAGCCTCCTGCTGGTTCCCATTTTCTTCTCTTCGAGTTTCTGTTCTCTTTTCATAAAGCTATATATAAAAAACTCAAGTGATGTTCTTAAAAATAAGAATCAGGCAATAAAAAATTATCTGTAATTATAAGGAGTAATCAATGGAAAGAAATTTCAGAAACATTGCCTGGAAAGTCTTTTTTTTAATTCCTTAATTTACTTATTAATATTAGAAAAAAGAGGAAGAGAGAGTTAGGGATAAAGAGAAATATCCCTGTTATTACCCTGCTTTTAAAAAACAGTCATTAGTTGATTCTTGTATGTGCCCTAATGGGGATCGAACCCACAACCTTGGTGTATTGGGATGCTCTATCCAACTAAGCTACACAGCTAGGGCATACCTAGCAAATCTTGATTTGCTTTCTGAAACTGATTTCAATATCTTCTGCTAATATCAATTAAAACACAAAAATTATTCAGAGATTGTTGAATGTTAGTAGTGTTAGTCTGAAATACTTAGAAAATAAAGTTACCCAAGTGAAATATAGAGATGGTCCAATAAAATGTTACAGAACAACAATTTCCTGAACTAATTTATGAAATAATGCCACAAGTAAGCAATGATAAACAGTGATATGTATGGCAGGGAAAACGAAAAAAATAATACAAACTTAACTATCCATTATTATTTCATTTCAAAGAAGATATGTAACTTAGAAAAATCCCTAAAATTCATAATTTTGAATGTTCTCTATCTATCTATCTATCTATCTATCTATCTATCTATCTATCTAGTATTAGGTCATATTATAAACATAGGGTAGGTACTTGAAAAATATTTGAGAACAATAAAAATTAAGCCAAAGGATAAATGGTTAAATTTTGATACATAGCATTTGATCTTACCTAAACTCAGCCTTATATTTATTCCCAGTTTAAACCACTCTTTCTTTTGCGGGGAGAGATTCACACTTTCCTGCTATACTTTATCACTGCATATTCTTCATGAGCATATGCAGAGATCATTATGAATCAGTTTCCCTATGAACAATTATTTTCTTTATAATGAACACTCAATATTAAACAAAAGATGTGGTTTTCCTGACTAAAAAAAAATTAAATATAGTTCCTTATTCATAAAAATATTCATTGAGATTCGTGCCCAAAATGAATTAGGGGAGAAGAGAGGCTGTGTTTTAAATTTTCAATTGATTTTCCCTCTCTGCTCTCCTAAGTTGTCTTACTTTGTATTTCTACTCTTTGTTATCATGATGAAAAATATCTTTATTGAGAGACAGGTATTAACATTCATGTGTGTGACACTGCATTTCTCAGAGCATTCATCATTATTTATTTTTATGTTATTTTTAAATTATTTACTTCCTGGTATCAATATGTTAAAAGAAATATGCTGGTATATATTCTTACTACTAATCATTGCTATCTAAGTAAACAGCTGTTCTCCCCTGATGAGAAAAGAAAACGCAATGGTTATCTATCTTGACCTTGCCACAACATATACAGGTGTATTGCTTTATCATTGTCAATCCGGTTGGTGACTGTTGTCACACAAGCTGTTTACCTAAGGAATTGTGGGACAGCAATGGGTTTAGAGAATTCTGTTACCTAACTGACTGAGGACAGTAGAGTTCATAATCTTTGTCATCCTAAAAAGAATATCAAGGAAGTAAAGACATCCTCAAAGGAAGAAGAGCTTGTAGAAACAAGTAATAAAAACTGAAGAAACACTGAAGGTGATAGTTCACAGAAAACTGATTTGAGTAAGCACAATAAACAAATATCTAAATCTCTAAAATAATTAAACTACCATGTAATTTTTGATAATACTAGCGAGTTCTTTAAAAAAGAGAGCATCAGCCCATCTGGTGTGGCTCAGTGGTTGAGCCTTGACGTATGAACCAGGAGATCACAGTTTGGTTCCTGGTCAAGGTACATGCCAAGGTTGTGGGCTCCAGCCTGTATGCAGGGGTGTGCAGGAGGCAGCTGAACAATCTTTCTCATTATTGATGTTTCTATCTCTCCCTCTCTCTTCTGCTCTGAAATAAATAAAAAACATATTTTATTTAAAAGAATCAGAAAAATTTCTAGAAATACATCTAACGAAACATATGTAAGTCATATACACAGATGAAAGTTATATACTTTATTTGAAGAGATTAAAGAATATTTTAAAATGTGTAATGAGATGTATATAGCTAGAAATATTTAGTGTTATAAAAATGTAAAGGCTCTCTAATTTATCTACAGATTCAATGTAATTACAATAAAAAGTTCAGCAAGAAAGTGTGTGTGTGTGTGTGTGTGTGTGTGTAAACTGACAAGCTAAAGTGACTTCACCAAGATGAAGGTTTAGGAGGTACCAATGCTCATGTACCACACAAAATCAATGAATAACACAACTCAAACAAATGAAGTTAGCTCTGGGGAAGCCTTGGACTATAACAAAGAAGCAGCAGAAAGCCTCTGGAGCTCAAAAACTGAGGATGGCTCAGAAAAAAGGCTGTCACCCCATCCACCAGCCCAGACAGAGTAGCATGGAGCCAAGAGGCTCCTCTAGGAGGGATTTCATCCCAATGAAAAAAAAAGGAGAGCAGGAGCCTGGCAGGCATGGCTCAGTGGCTGAGTGTTGACCTGTGAACCAGGAGGTCATGGTTCAATTCCCAGTTGGGGCACTTGTCCAGGTGCAGTCTGATCCCCAGTGTGTGTGTGTGGGGGGGGGGCCAGGGGGGCAGGAGGCAGCCAATCAATGATTCTCTCTCACCATTGATGTTTCTATCTCTCCCTTCTTTTCTGAAATCATATATATCAGCCTGTCAGGGGAGAACAGTTAGGGCTGCAGTTCTCAAACTGTGGGCCGCAACCCCTTTGGCGGTTGAACCACCATTTCACAGGGTCACCTAAGACCATACTGCATATCATTTTATTTATATTACTAGGGGCCCGGTGCACAAAAATTTGTGCACTCGGGGTGGAGGGAGTCCCTCAGCCCGGCCTGTGCCCTCTCACAGTCTGGGACCCCTCAGTGAATGTCTTATGATGGCCCCAGTCTGCCAGGCACCTATTGTGTGTGTGTGTGTGTGTGTGTGTGTGTGTGTGGCCACTGGGGACCTGCCCCCAGCTGCATCTGAGGCTCAGAGCAGTCCTCCTGTGTGTGTCTACCTGCTGGGGACCTGCCACCAGGCACACTGTGGAGGCTTGGAGCAGGCACCCCCTCTATGTTGATCTCTCAGACTCTTGCCCTCCCCTACATGTTGTTCTCTTTTTTGAGCTGTGGCCAGGGCTGGGTGCTGCCTGCCTCCCAAGCTTGCCTACTGCCCATCTTCCTCCAGCCAC
>PVJC01036444.1:6404-17824 GCA_004026665.1 Murina feae | reverse complement strand
TATTTTGATGTAGTTCCATTTGTTTATCTTCTCTTTAGTTTCCAATGCCCTAGGGGAGTTTTACCGAACATTCAAAGAAGAACTAAAGCCAATCCTTTTCAGACTATGCCAAAAAATTCAAGAGGAAGGCACACTTCCAAGCTCTTTCTATGAATCCAGCATTACCCTAATACCAAAACCAGATAAAGACACCACAAAGAAAGAAAATTACAGGCCAATATCCCTGATGAATGTAGATGCTAAAACCCTCAACAAATTTCTAGCAAAACGGATCCAGCATTACATTAGAAAGATCATATACCATGACCAAGTGGGATTTATTCCAGTAATGCAAGGCTGGTACAAATCCACAAATCAATAAACGTGATACATCACATAAACAAATTGAGAGACAAAAATCACATAATCATATTGATTGATGCAGAAAAGGCATTTGACAAAATCCAACACCCTTTCCTGATAAAAACTCCCAGCAAAGTGGGAATAGAGGGATCATATCTCAACATAATAAAAGCCTTATATGACAAACCCACAGCCAACATCATACTCAATGGGCAAAAATTAAAATTATTTCCCTTAAGAACAGGGATAAGACAGGGATGCCCACTTTCACCACTCCTGTTTAACATAGTACTGGAAGTGCTAGCCAACACAATCAGGCAAGAAGAAGAAATAAAAGGCATCCAAATTGGAAAAGAAGAAGTAAAATTGTCATTATTCACAGATGACATGATACTGTACTTAGAAAACCCTAAAGACTCCATCAAAAAATTATTAGACCTAATAAATGAATATGGTAATGTAGCAGGATACAAAATTAACACCAAGAAATCTATGGCATTTTTATATGGCAATAGTGATCTTACAGAAAGAGAAATTAAAAAAGCAATCCCATTTACCATTGCACCAAAAAAATGAAGATACCTAGGAATAAGCTTAACCAAGGACGCAAAAGACCTATACTGGAAAAACTACAGTACATTGAAAAAAGAGATAGAGGAAGACATAAACAAATGGAAGTACATTCCATGTTCATAGATTGGTAGAATAAACATCATCAAAATGTCCATACTACCCAAAGCAATCTATAGATTCAATGCACTCCCCATTAAAATCCCAACAACATATTTCGCAGATCTTGAAAGAACTCTTCCAAAATTCATCTGGAATAAAAAAAAGCCCCGAATAGCTGCAGTGATCCTGCAAAAGAAGAACAAAGTAGGAGGGATCTCAATTCCAGATATCAAGCTGTACTACAAAGCCACTGTCCTCAAAACTGCCTGGTACTGCCACAAGAACAGACATATAGACCAATGGAATAGAATAGAGAACCCAGAAATTGACTCGAACCACTACGCTCAATTAATATTTGACAAAGGAGGAAAGACCATACAGTGGAGCCAAAACAGTCTCTTCAATAAATGGTGCTGGGAAACTTGGTTAGACACATGCAAAAAAATGAAACTGGACCACCAACTTACACCATACACAAAAATAAACTCAAAATGGATAAAGGACTTAAACGTAAGAAAGGAAACCATAAAAATACTAGAGATTTCCACAGGTAGCAAAATCTCAGACATAAGCCGAAAGAATTTCTTCACTGACACAGCTCCTAGGTCAATGGAAGCTGAAAGGAAAATAAACAAATGGGACTATATCAAAATAAAAAGCTTCTGCACAGCAAAAGAAATCATCAACAAAACAACAAGAAAACCCACTGAGTGGGATAATATATTTGCCAATGATATCTCTGATAAAGGTTTAATCTCCAACATTCACAGGGAACTCATACAACTTAAGAAAATGAAGATAAACAACCCAATCAAAAAATGGGCAACGGACCTAAATAGACACTTTTTGAAAGAGGACATAAATAAGGCTGAGAGACATATGAAAACATGCTCAAAGTCACTTATCATCCAAGAGATGCAAATCAAAACAACAATTAGGTACCATCTCACACCTGTCAGAATGGCTATTTCAACAAATCAACAAATGACAAGTGCTGGAGAGGATGCGGAGAAAAAGGAACCCTCGTTCACTGCTGGTGGGAATGCAGACTGGTGCAGCCACTGTGGAGAACAGTATGGAGTTTCCTCAAAGAACTAAAAATGCAACTGCCATTTGACCCAGTGATCCCACTTCTAGGAATATATCCCAAGAAACCAGAAACACCAATCAGAAAGGATATATGTACCCCTATGTTCATAGCAGCACAATTTACCATAGCTAAGATTTGGAATCAGCCTAAGTGTCCATCAGCAGATGCATGGATTAAAAAACTGTGGTACATCTACACAATGGAATACTATGCTGCTGTAAAAAGCAAGTTCTTATCATTTGCAGCAGCATGGATGGAACTGGAGAGCATAATGCTAAGTCAAATAAGCCAATCAATGAAAGAAAAATACCACATGTCCTCACTCATCTGTGGATAATAAGAACCATTATAAACTGGTGAACAAAAATACAGAGGCAGAACAGCATCAAACAATCTGTCGAATTACAGCAACAAGGACAGGGAGGGGTGGGGGTGGGGTAATAGATCAACCTAAGGACTTTTATGCATGCATTTAAGCATAACCAATGGACACAAATCAGTGGGGGGTAGAGGAGGTTGGGGGAAGGGCAGGGGAAAAAAGAGATATATGTGCTAATCTTTATAATACTTTATGTAATAAAAAAACATTAAAAAATAAAAAATAAAAATAACACTATTCAAACTTCTTTCAGGTTGTAATATTACTTAAGTCTGAATGTGAATCTAGAAGTATTCTATGGATTAAGTATCTTGTTAATTTATAGTAATTATCTTTACATTTTTATTCTAATTTTCAAGAGATTTGAATAGCAAATTAGCATGCATTGATTAAAATTCTAAATTGACAAAGGGTATTAATTTGGGAAGCATAAATTTTATGCAAAATATGTCCCACAAAGACTTCTTTATTTCCAATGGGGATGGGGGGAAGGGTGACATCTGTAATACTTTCAACAATGTAGATAAATTTTTAAAAAGACTTCTTTATTTCGGTGTAGTATGATCTAGTCTGGAGATCAAGATGTATGCAGATCAGAGACCAGTTTCAACCCTATAAATGTTTCTTTGGGGATAAATAGAGAGCTGCCTTCAGAGGCTGCCATTCTTAGCACTGTTCATGAATACTTTGAATAGTTGCTCAGCTCTAGTGAATGTACTTAATGTTGATAACTATGATGGATATTTTGTCTTGTTAAAGACTTCTTTTGTTTCATAACTTTGCCATAGGTGTCTGCAAACTGCAGCCCATGGGCCAAATCCAGCCTGCAATCTAATTTTGTAAAGTTTTTTTTGGAACACATCCACTCATGCCCAATCATTTCCGTATTGACTGCTTCCTTGGCTATGATAGCAAAGTTGTGACTGAGACAAGAGTGTCCTTTATAGAAAAGGTTTCCTGGCCTCTCGTCTAAATCTTTCAAGCCATTACATCATTTCTCTAATATCTTGATTCTGCCCTACTCCACTGGAAGCTTTACTAGTACAAGTTTTACTGGGGGCCCCCTTTCAATTATATTAGCATATTTTCACTTTCTTTTCTCAAATTCTATTAGACTTAGTATATGTTAGGTCGAAGGGGGGTCCAGGAGCTGATACATGCCTCCACAAGGTCAGCTACCAGACAGATGACGACACAGATTCCTTCCTGGAAACCATGAAGACCCCCGCGGTGGGAACGCCCATAGCCTTTCTGGAAACTGTGAAGACTCTGCGGTGGGAACTCCCACAGCTCATGCTCCTCCGCTCTCACTGAACAGCTGTATAAAAAAATGCCCCTTACTCCCTCTCCGCACAACTCCACAGGCCCAACCCCAGGACCTGTGGACCTCGCCCGGGAGTGCAGAATAAATTCCCCTGCTTCAATCTGCCTGACTCTCTGACTCAGTTTTCTGCGCCATGAACCTCACAGTATAGACCCATTGGTCATATCTAATAACTATATATTCATTCCATGCTTAGATGTTCTATTTGAGGTTTCCTAAACTTCTTTTAAATCTTTTAGCCATCTTCTTTAAATCCTTATTATCCTAAACCTTTCATGTATGGCAATTATGGTCACCCCATCAAGAAAGAAGTTCTCTTCCATTTTTTTGGCTCTGATATATGATAAAATTCTACTTATCCTACCTTTTTGTAGTCTTCTGTACCTCATCTACCTCTTACTGTATGTGAATGCTCTTCTTGGATATCTTCTATGAATCACTCCAACATTTTCCACACTGGTATGCAGTTTAGTTCAAACTGAAAATAATCAAGGTACAAAAGGCTCGGGAAGAGCCTTTGACTTTCCCCCTTATTGCCTAAAACAATTTATACAAAAGACTTGCTCCAGATAGGAGCCATCATCACAGAGGACTATGTTTTAATATGATAGGGAGGAACCTAGAAGGCCCATTTGATCAATATCTTCTCTGTGTCTCATCATTTCAGGCCTGCTATACAGTTGTTCACAAAACATTAACTCTTTTCATCTCCGTGTGACTTGCCTCACTTCTCCCTCTTTAATTCTGAATGTTATTTATATGTCATTTTGCTTCACTATCTCTGGAATTTCATGCTTATGAGAATTCCCCATGCATATTAAAACTTGATTTTTCTCCTGTCAATCTACTGTATGCCATTTTAATTATTCCTAATTAAACCATCCAGAAGAACTAAGAGAGGGAGAAAGTTTCCTCATCCCTTGACAATATTCATATAAAACATAAATTTCTCATTATTTTGACCATCCTATCTATGACTGCTGGCTCCAAAAAAATATCACCAACAAAAATATGTTGGTCAAAAAAAGCTAAATATATTACTTGTTGTAATAAAGGAAAATGCCACCTTGACAGAATCTTAGTAGTATCTTGTAACAGGAAAGTCAACGGCAGATATTTATAAAGTTTGGGGGTCTGGCTTAAGGCACCTCTTTCAATGCAGACATCCGACAGGAACTGTGCAAACTTTGTAATACAGATTTTTAGATTGATGAATATAGCAAAGCAAGAGTTTTGAAGTGAGTTTTGTTGGGTAATCATTTGATAAGTGAACAATTTGTCCATTAAGTGATCTATCAATCTGAGAACAGGTTATTTACCCTGAATAGTCACCTCTTAACTTGGGAAGAGCAGCTAGTTGGGCAAATTAATTGTTCATATAAAATAATTTTTCAGAAAGTTCTTGAAACAAATAATAAAGGTACTTACAACTTTATTTTTCTAGACAAAATGTTCCAGAATCTACTCTAATAAAAGAGTAATATGCAAATTAAGCATCACTCTGAGACACCTAAGCCATGCCCACCAGCCAAGCCATATGCACCAACTAATCAGAGTGACTGTATGCAAATTAACCCATCAAAGATGGCGGTTAATTTGCATATTCAGGAGAGCGAAGACTAAAGACAGTGTAGAAGGAAGCCAAGTGCTACAGAAGGGAGCCAAGTGGTGGAGAAGGGAATGGAGCTGAAGCAGCAGAGATGTGGGAGTGAGAAGTGGGGGGGAGGGGAGCTGAGGTGGCAGAGATGGGAGTTGAGGCAGCAGAAACAGGAGCTGAAGTGGCAGAGATGGGAGGCAATCAAAGTGGCAGAGACAAGAGTTGTGGTGTCAGAGACGGGAGGGAGCTGAGGCGGCAGTGATGGGAGCCAAGGCAGGCTTCGCTCCCTTCTCTGCTTCACTCTGGCTCAGGAAGCCCTATTCTTGTAGGAATCTTCCTGCAATGGGCTACTAGTGGTAAAATAATGTTAATATTGACAGCCTTAGTTGTTGATCCTATTAAGCAGTATGCTTGCAGGAAGTTTGTTCTACTTCTACTCTAACAACTTTCACACACCATCTACAAAACACAGTCTCATTTACTCTGGCTGTCTACTACACCTCTTATTTCCAGTGTCCATTTTATTGATGTTACTTATATGTTTTAGAAATCTCAAGTTTGAAGCCTAGGAACTCTAATTCCTCTTTCTTATTTTAAAAAATATGTTTTTATTGATTTCAGAGAGGAAGGGAGAGGGAGAGAGGGATGGAAACATCAGTGATGAGAGAGAATCACCAATTGGCTGCCTCCTGCATGCCCCCTACTGGGGATCGAGCCTGCAACCCAAGCATATGCCCTTGACTGGAATCAAACCCGGGACTCTCCAGTCTGCAGGCTGATGCTCACTGGCTAGGGTTATCTAATTCCTCTTTCAAAATGGCTCTGAAGGGTAGCAAAATTTCCCATGCCCAAAAATGCTCCTTTGTTATAAGGACTGTCTTTAGCTAATGTTATTTTTAAGAAACAGCAGACACAGGAGAAGCCCTAAAAGGTGAGTACAAGTAGCCCTTTTGCAAAAGATATGTACATGTATAAGGGAAATATCCACTTGTAAGTGTATCTCTCTGTACCAGGAACTAGAATCACTAGAAACTCATATCTATGGAGAAAGTCTTGGACTTGAATATACATAACAACCTTACCCTTGTTTAATGTGCTTTTCCTGGTAAACTTCTGTAACTATCTCCCCCATTTCTAAACATTTCTTTTTTTATTTAAATCTTTATTGTTGAGTGTAAGGAGCGGCTATAGGGTCAAGCCTCAAACTGACCTGTGGCAGAGCCACATACAAGTCCCAGCTTGGAGGACAGAGCCCTCCTAGCACAATGAAGCTTGATCTTATAGTCCTCCCTTGTTCCTAGGTATCTTAACCCTTTTCTTCTGCTTCCTCTTCTTAGAGAATAGCCTTCAGCATTTCATATAACACTACTTTGGTGGTGATGAATTCCTTTAGCTTTTTCTTGTCTGTGAAGCTCTTTATCTGACCTTCAATTCTAAATGATAGCTTTGCTGGGTAGAGTAACCTTGGTTGTAGGTTCTTGCTATTCATCACTTTGAATATTTCGTGCCACTCCCTCTGGCCTGCAAAGTTTCTGTTGAGAAATCAGCTGACATTTGTGTGGGCGCTACCTTGTAGGCAATTAACCACTTTTCTTTTGCTGCTTTTAAGATTTTTCACTTTATCTTTAACCTTTGGCATTCTAATTATGATGTGTCTTGGGTTATCTTGTTTGGGACTCTGCACTTCCTGGACTTGTAAGTCTATTTCTTTCACCAGGTAGGGGAAGTTTTCTGTCATTATTTCTTCAAATAGGTTTTTAGTATCTTGCTCTCTCTCTTCTTCTTCCACCACCCCCATGATGCAAATATTGGTACTCTTAAAGTTGTCCTAGAGGCTCCTTACACTATCTTGATATTTTCAGATTATTTTTTCTGATTGGGTGTTTTTTGCTTCCTCATATTCCAAATGGTTCATTTGATTCTCATATCAATCAAAAATTACTTTTAACATTTTTTTGTGCAAATCAGCCAATCCTAAGGCAATGTTTTTTTAAGACACTTCATCTGTTAATTAGCTGATCCCAAAGTGTTACTCCATATAAAGACACTTCACATGGTAATTATACTCACCCCTAGGATTTTAATTAGGATTAACTTTTTTCTCTTACTCATCACACTGTTTATACAGTCCTGAAGTATTTTAAATCCCTATTCTGACAGTATAACTCAGCAACTCTTGAGGATATATATCAATAAAACCCTCTTCACTCTCTTTAACCTGGCTGCCAGAATGTAGGAGAGCTACCTTTCATAGACAACTGTAATGAACTGAGCTTGATTCTCTGTTCTGCCCTTCAATGTATAATTGAGTATTTATATC
The DNA here is from genome assembly GCA_004026665.1 of Murina feae. Classification (NCBI taxonomy): domain Eukaryota; kingdom Metazoa; phylum Chordata; class Mammalia; order Chiroptera; family Vespertilionidae; genus Murina; species Murina feae. Next base: position 10,100 of record PVJC01036444.1, on the reverse strand, counting down.
CATTGCCCCTATTAGAATTTCAAAATACAGTAGCATTATTTCTTTTCTGAATGATAACAGCACTTCTGGATCTCTTATAAAATCCTTAAGGCAGGGTCCAGTCTTGGCTCATAGAACAGTTTCTGATGAATGAATGCATCAATGAATGAGCATATTAATGAATAAGCCAATCAATTCCAGGGTATTACTGAATCTCTATGAACCTCTGAAATTTTCTTATGTATAGAATAGAAATAGGAATATCTAGTACTTTATATTATTAATTTGATATCCTTAACTCAAGTGCACTTTACAAAGTGCTACCACATTAATTTTCTTGAAACACTGCTTCATACAACCCTACCACTGACAAGTACTTATAATATTGTTACATAATTTTCTCTTTCTTTGTCTGATTTTCCCACTGGATTGTGCATTTGTTGAAGGTGGAGACTTGACATTTTAAATACTATCCCCAGATCTTGCACTGTGAAAAACTCATAGGAAGTCTTTATGAATATTTCTTGAGTAAATAAATTTTCTGGGTCATTGAAATTGTTAAAAATGAACCTAATCATAATTGCCCTCAAGTATGAGTGGCAAATTTAATGTTTTACTTACTTTCAAAGTTTTCCCACTCTGAAAATTGCCACTGTATTATTAAATTGTATCTTGTTAAAAGTTAGCTTTTCATAGAAAATGAATTCCTCAGAGTAAGTTAACTGAGCTAGTTGATTTGTGGCTGGCTGTGTCTACAAAGGCAAATGAAATAGAAAGTTGAGTAATTGTTCTGTCAATGTAGTTAACATTGACAGCCACTCTAGAGCACCTTCACAGTTTACTTTTTACTTAAATAGTACAGGTGATTGTCTCAACTCTAAAAAGAATAACCTTGAATTTGTTCCTCACATGGCACAAAACTGGTTTGCTGTAAAATGGAAAATTAGAACTCATACAAAGATACTAGTACAAGGATACTAGTTCTGTGTCAGAAGGAAATAGTTTTAAATGCTTTCTCCTATAAAACAGCTACATGGCATAAACCTTGATGAGAATATGATTGAGGACTGTAGAGCTTTTAAAGAAGGGCACAAAAGAACTAAAATTTTTATTTCCACTCTAAAATCATTATTTACAATTGCACACCAACAAACAAGCTTAACCCTTCTTTACAAACATTTGTCCTACAAGTGAAAAGATAAAATTACTAAAGCCATGATATTCTCAGTTGTTCTGGCATAATCTATATATATAAAAGCCTAAGTGAATGGCTGACCGTTCGACCAGGTGACTTGAACTATGACACGCACTGACCACCAGGGGGCATATACTCAATGCAGGAGCTGCCAAGCTGAGGTGACTTGGCAGCCGTGGTTCTTGGGTGATGCACCTTGAACCAAAGAGGAGAGACCCTGATTCCGGGGTGTGTCACCTGAGAATCACCCTCTCGCAATCCAGGATGCCTCAGGGGATGTCAGGGAGACGGTATTGGCCTGATCCCTGTAAGCCTGGCTGAGGACCTCACAGGTGCACAAATCCATGCACTGGACCTCTATCCCATTAGCTCCCCACTTCAGGTCTGGCTCCCCATCGGGCCTTTAGCCCATTACAGAGGTCATGGATATGGCCCTTACAGAAACTTTTCGGCTTGGTTAGCTAAATGATGAGATGTGCAGGACCTACTGTCTGTGGCCCCAACATCTAACAACCATGCTAGCCCACCCGCTTAATATCAATTTCCAGTGGTGAAGGCAAATTTTTCCCCTACCACTTTTGGCTAGGAAACTGCCATAGCTTCCCTCCTTTTGGGCAGACAATAGTGCCAGCGGGCAACCTCTGGGGAGGGAAGGAGGTGAAGGAGAAGCTCAGGTGGGAAGAAGGTGGTTCCTGCTGCTGCAAGATTCCACCTGGGCAGAAGGGCTTGGGTGGGAGCCTGACATTGAGCAGGGTCCTGCCCTAGGCTGACTAGATGCCAGGCTAAGTAAATTCTGTTTGCTAAATAATTGCATTTTGCAGCTAAATGCCCACAAGTCATCAGTTACCACCAAATTTAGGGTAAAGTGAGACAGATTCAGAGAGAAAGTCACATAATATTGGGAGAAGAGAGGAGGGCCCTGATTCCTGGGTGCATCACCCCAGAACTGCCCTCTTACAATCCTGGACCCCTTGGGAGATGTCAGAGAGCCAGTTTGGGCCCACTCCCTGCAGGCCAGGCTGAGAGACCACACTGGTGCATGAATACAGTGCACTGGGACTCTAGTTCTAAAATAAGCAAGGATCTTTAAATTTCTAATTTAATAATTACAATATAAAAAGTCATTTGAAAAGAAACATTCATATTTCCACTTCTAGTTCTTTCAAATTCAAATCACTTTCTCTCTAGTAACAACAAATACAGAAATAGAGATAGAGATATATCATACTCAAATTTCAGAAAAAATCAAAGCTACAACAAAACATTGAGAGAAGCCAAAGAAAAAGAAGTTGGAGCAAATATTCAACTTCCCAGATATCACATAAGCAGTAAAGAGTGGAACAACATATTTAAGGTGTTGAGAGAAATAACTACCAACCTAGAATTCTGTACCTGTGGAATTATCCTTTAAAAGTAAGGGAGAAATAAACACTCAGATAAGCAAAATTTGAGGGAATTTGTTGCCAGTCAACCAGCCTTGCAAGAAATGTTAAAAGAAGTTCTTCAGAGAGAAGGAAAAGGATATAGGTCAGAAACTTGGCATCTATATATATAGTTGAACATTGGAAAGGAAGAACATTGGAAAATGGACAAAAGAAGTAAAATAAAAACTTTTATTTTTATTATTCTTAATTGATCTAACAGATAACAATTTGTTCAAAATAGTAAAAGAAAAATGCATTTAAATACACAGAATTAATCTCCAACATTTATAGGGAACTCATACAAATTAACAAAAAGAAGACAAACAATTCAATCAAAAAATGGGCAAAGGACCTAAATAGTCACTTTTCAAAAGAGGACATTCAGAAAGCCAAGAGACATATGAAAACATGCTCAAAGTCACTAATCATCCGAGAGATGCAAATCAAAACAATAATGAGATACCATCTCACACCTGTAAGAATGGCTATCAACAACAAATCAACAGATGACAAGTGTTGGAGAGGATGTGGAGAAAAAGGAACACTCGTGCACTGCTGGTGGGAATGCAGACTGGTGCAGCCACTGTGGAGAACAATGGAATTTCCTCAAAAAATTAAAAATGGATCTCCCTTTTGACACTGTGATCCCACTCCTGGGAATATATCCTAAGAAACCAGAAACACCAATCAGAAAGGACATATGCATCCCTATGTTCATGGCAGCACAATTTACCATAGCTAAAATTTGGAAACAGCCTAGGTGCCCATCAGCAGATGAATGGATTAGAAAGCTGTGGTACATCTACACAATGGAATACTATGCTGCTGTAAAAAGGAAGGCGCTCTTAGCATTTGCAGCAGTATGGATGGAGCTGGAGAACATAATGCTAAGCGAAATGAGCCAGTCAATGAAGGAGAAATACCACATGTCCTCACTCATCTATGGATAATAATGACCATTATAAACTGGTGAACAAAAAGAGATACAGGGGCAGAGCAGCATCAAACAGACTGTCTAATTACAGCAACAAGGACAGGGAGGATTGGTGGGGGGTAACAGATCAGCCAAGGGACTTTTATGCATGCATTTAAGCATAA
>PVJC01036442.1:0-17720 GCA_004026665.1 Murina feae | reverse complement strand
TAATAATCTGAACAATAAAAATAAATTAAAAAAAAAAAAAAAAGAGGCAGGGGCCCTGACTGGTGTGGCTCAGTGGATAGAACGTCGGCATGCGGACTAAAGCATCCCGGGTTCGATTCCGGTCAAGGGCATGTACCTTGGTTGCGGGCACATCCCCAGTGGGGAGTGTGCAGGAGGCAGCTGATCGATGTTTCTCTCTCATCGATGTTTCTAACTCTCTATCTCTCTCCCTTTCTCTATGTAAAAAATCAATAAAATATATTTTTTTAAAAGAGAGGCAGGGAAGTATTTTAAACAAACATCCCCAATAGAATATTGTTCGGGCTAAAAAGAAATGAGCTATCAAGTCAGGTAAAGGCATGGAGGACCCTTAAAGGCATACTAAGAGAAAGCAGCCAATCCGAGAAGGCTGTGTGATTCCAATTCTATGACAAAACTAGGGAGACTAAAGGACACATACGTAATACCTTAATCAATAAAGAAAAAAAAAAGACACAATATAAAGAAAAAAACTAGGGTGATTGTAAAGGTCAGCAGCTGCTAGGGGAGGTGGGAAGGTGGGAGTGTTCAGGGCAGCAACACTACTCTGTGTGATACCATAAGGGGATGTACACGTCGTCCTCCATTTGTCAAAACCCACAGAATGTACAAAACCAAGAGTGAACCCTAGCGCAAACTATGAACCTTAGTTGCTAATACTGGATCGATAGGTCAATGGCAACAAATATAACCCACCAATGAAGATGTTAACAGGAAGGGAAACTGAAGGAACAAGAGAGGGAATATGGGAACTCTAACTCTGTTCAACTTTTCTGTAAACCTAAAACCACGCCAAGAAATAAAGCCTATTAATTAAAGAGAACAAAACCCTTGGAGGAGGAGGGGCTGCCTGAGAGGAGGGGCCAGTGAAGGATAAAGCCAGGAATTGTTGTGAGGTTTTTTTGTTGTGGCTTTTTAATATATTTCTATTGATTTCAGAGAGGAAAGGAGAGAGAGAGAGAGAGAGAGAGAGAGAGAGAGAGAGAGAGAGAGAGAGAGAGAGAGAGAGAAAGAGAGAGATATCAGTGATGAGAGAGAATCATGGATTGGCTGCCTCCTGCACACCCCACACTGGGGATTGAGCCCACAACCCAGGCATATGCTCCAACCAGGAATTGAACTGTGACCTCCTGGTTCATAGGTCAACACTCAACCACTGAACCACACCGGCTGGACAATGTTGCTTTTCATTCTAGCTATTTAGAGCTACTTGACTTTCAACATGTTCATATGGTATTTTAAATACATTTCTGAAATTTACCAAAATGCAGTCCAACTGATGGTGCCCCAGAAAGCAAGATGCTGCTATACTGACTCTGCCAAGCTGAGTCCGAGTCCTGGCGGAGCCTGCTCAGGCTGACATGGCAAAGCACCACACACCAGACAGCTTAACCACAAAACCTAGTTTCTCACAGTTCTGGAGACTGGAGGGCCAAGGTCAAGGTGCTGGCAGGGTTGGTTTCTGCAGCAGCCTCTCTCCGTGGCTTGCAGATGCCTGCCTTTCTGCTGTGACCTCACAGGGCCCTTTTCTCTCTCCCAGCATCCCCGGGGTCTGTTCCTCTTTTTATAAGGACACCAGTTCTATCAGATGAGGGCCCCACTCTTACGACCTCATTTCACTGTAATCACCCCCTTAAAGACCCATCTCCAAATACAGTCACATTGGGAGGTGAGGGCTTCAGCGCAAGAATTTGGGGTGTGGGGGGAGGGCACAATTCAGCATGTTCCTTACTAGGCGGTGAGCTCCTCAGCTTTACTTGTTAAACATGTTGGAGCCTTCTCCAGTTCCCAGTCAAATACATGCACAGGAAGATGATTAAAACAGGAAAAAAATGACTTGTTAGTGTTTGCAAAGTGCTGAGAACTCTACTATAACACACACCACACACACACATACGCACACACGTGCGCACGCCTCCCACGTCCCTCCCACGTCTGTAAAGCCTGGTTTGTATTTCCTTATCTTCACCCTAGAGACAGCATCAAAGCCCAGGCATCTGCCTAAAGCTGTCCTGACGACCTCCCCTTCGGGCTCCGGGGCTGCGACGTCTGAGTCACGCCGGCTGCGATGGTTCCAGGGAAACACACGCAGCAGCTGCCCGGGGTGCAGGCATGAAGGAGGCCCGGGCCCGCGACAGGAATGATCGCAGGACACCGCACATCCCCCCGGAAGGAGGCGACACCAAACCCAGCGGGAATCAGCAGAGCCGGGAAACGTCCTATTTCATTTACATCAAGAGTTCACACCGCAGCCCCTTCAGGTAGCAGTTCAAGTGAATCGGTGCCCGGTACACGGCTGATCTACCCGCTGAAGGCACAGAGCTCTTCCGAGGAGGCCACGCAGCAGGACTGGGGGCAGCTGACACCCTCTGCCCGGCTGGCTTGTCCCTCCTCGGTCCCGTGAATGGAAAGGCCCAGCCAGAGTCACTCTTTGCCCCTGTAAGGCAGGGGACGAAGGCTTCTCTGGTTCCCGGTCTGGTTTCCCCAAGACCTTGGACCCCGGGCCCTGAGAGATCTGCGGGTGCGGCCGGTCCCCAGGATGAGCTGGGCTCTCTCGGGCCCAAGCAAGCGAAGCACAAGGCGACGGAATAATCAAAACCGCGCGCTGGCTCCACGCGGGCCTGCCCTGGCCGCGAGCCGGAGATGGAAGCCCAGCACACAGGCCCCCTTGCCAGCACCAATGTATCAGCGTCTGTGTTTGTTTAAAATATGTAGAGCGAGGGGGGGAGAGAGAGAGAGAGTGCGATTTTGTTTTCTTGCAGCACATTCGGAGCCAATTTCAGCGCCCAGATCTTCGCAGGGAAACCTGGGGGGGGGGGGGGGGGGGGGGGGGGGGGCGCGGCGAGGTGCAAGCGGGCACTCGGAGCAGAACTGCCACCAGCGCTGGCAACGCCGAGGATAACTGACATTGATTATTGTTTTAAAGGGAAAGAGAAACTGCTGGCCACTTGAGACACACGAGTGATCACAGCAGTATTTACACCGAGCGCTGGAAACTCAAGTACATAAATGGGCTTCAGTGTTTTGCAAAGTGGGGTCCTGCAACCAGGGGCAGCCCCTGGGGCTGCTTAGAAATAGACATTCCCCACCACACCCCCCCCTCACTCCCACCCCCACCTCCACCCCCAGGCCTACACCGGGGCCTGGGCTTCAGCTGGAGGCTCAATCCTTGGAGATTTTGGGCACACTCAGGTTTGAGGGCCACTGAGTTCCTTGAAAAGTCACAGCTAAGCCCTGGCCAGTGTGGCTCAGTGGATAGAGCGTTGGCCTGTGGGAACTGAAGGGTCCCAGGTTTGATTCTGGTCAAGAGCACGTGCCCAGGTTATGAACTTGATCCCTGTGGGGGGCATGCAGGAGGCAGCTGACCAATGATTCTCTTTCATCATTGATGTTTGCCTCTCTCTCTCCCTCTCCCTTCCACTCTGAAATCAATAAAAATATTTTGAGAAAGTCACAGCTAAAAGAATCTCCAGCCTCAAACGTTTGTTCATTTGTTCCATGTTGATCGCCCCTCCCATGTACACGATGCCCCATGGCTGCTGTCAGAGCCGAGGGGGACGCTGGTCCTGTCGCTAGGAGCCCTCCGGGTCAGGGAGCAAGTGCAGCCCCTCAGGAGCCCGGCCACTCCGCTGTCGGCAGGAAAGTGGGGGGAAAGCCACGAGGGCAAGGGCCACTCGCTCGGCTGTTCTCCGGCGTCCAACGCGGGGTCACCCAGTTGGAACACTAGTGACACCTCGGGCCGAATGAGTCTTTGCTGATGTGTGGACTGCCCTGTGCATTGTACGGTGCTGAGCAGCCCAGCAGATGCCAGCAGCACCCCCTCCTGCCCACTGTGTCACCCAATCTCTCTGGGGGGCAGCAGCACCCGGGGTGAGAAGTGCTGAATTCAACTTCCAAAGTGCACCCCGAGAAATGCAAACTACAATAGAGAGTGCAGCCACTGGAGTCTACAGGGGCCTGAGCTATATATTCAGGGGATCAATGTCTCCACAATCCATACTCCAGCCCATAAGGCAGGGGTGGGGAACCTTTTCCTGCCAAGGGCCACGGGGAGATTTCTAACAGCATTCTCGGGCCCTACAAAATCATCACCTTAAACATGAGCCTGCTCTACTTGGTCAGACATTGAATGAGCTCACCCCTCATGCCTCGGAGGGCCAGACCCCATGATTCCTCAGGCCTCATACGGCCCGAGGGCCGGACGTCCCCTACTGCTGCCTATAAAGGAATGAGCTTGGCAGATGACTCTAGGTTCCAGGGAACCCTGACTGAGCTGATCTCTTCCTCCGACCAAGCTTCTGAGGCTGCGGAATTTGGGGTGCGCCTCTGAGCCCAAAGATTGGCCCTCAGGGCACGGCACCCCCCACACCGTCATGATCCTCCGATCTTCACAGCGCTGCCTGCCCGGTTAGCACAACAGAAAGCAGAGGAATGTGCTGGCAGAGACAATGCCACAGGCTGCCACGTCTCGGCTCTCCGATGACGCTGGCGTTGAAAGCGTGAACTTGCGGGAACACACTGACAAATTAGGGAACAGGCTGAGCGTAATGCGAACTTCATATCTGCTTCCGAGCTTCATATCTCACCCACGAGAGAGTGCAGGTGAGAGCCGCACGCGGCGCCGGCTGGGCCGGGAATGGGGTACACAAATGCCCGGAGCCGTGGCCCTCGAGACGCCCGCGTCCACGAGCCAACCTCGGGCATCCTCAAAGCCAAGTGACATATTTCTTGTCATACTGACATATTTCTTAACCACTTACTGTGTCTAAAATAGTGTTACCATTTTCATTACCTCCTGTCTCTTTTATAACATGTCACTGACGAAGCTGTTGGCGTTGCGCCCCTAACCCTATCTTTCCCGCCAGCCCTGTGGTTTCTGGTGCTCACTTGGCATATGACCCGCACCACGACTCTGAGGGATGGATATGTGACATTACAGCAGGCCAGGTGTCCCTGAGCCGAGGGTCACAGGGTGGTAGAAAAGCAACCCCACCCAGCAGTGTGGCTCAGTGGTTGAGCACTGACCTATGAACCAGGAGGTCAGGGTTCAATTCCTGGTCAGGGCACAGGCCCAGGTTGCAGGTTCGATCTCTAGTGGGGAGCGTGCAGGAGGCAGCTCATCCATGATTCTCTCTCATCCTTGATGTTTCTCTCTCTCCCTAACCCTTACTCTCTCTGAAACCAATAAAAACATGTTTTATTTCATTTTAAATATATTTCTATTGATTTCAGAGAAGAAGGGAGAGGAAGAGAGAGATAGAAACATCAACGATGAGAGAGAATCATGGATTGGATGTCTCCTGCATGGCCCCTGCTGGGGATCCAGCCCGCAACCTAGGCATGTGCCCTTGACCGGAATTGAACCTGGGCCCCTCAGTCTGGTGGAGGCCGACTCTCTATCCACTGAGCCACACTGGCCAGGACTAAAAACATATTTAAAAAAAGAAAAAGAAAAGTAGCCCCTTCTTTGGCTCCTCCCCTTGGTGGCTCAGCCTGCAGCCTCAGGCCGGACAGCAGCCCCGCCTGGCAGCATTCCCCATGTTCCCTGCGCACTAGCCCTGGTGCTGGGTCCCACGGCTCCCAGTCAGCTGCTCAGCCTTCTCGCCAGGACTTCTGCCACCTTTACCACGTGCCGCTCCCTGAGTCCCCTGAGGACCGAGCCCGTGTCTCGTTCACCCTGTTCTCCCCGGTCTGGGCCCAGCCCTGTCACTCACCCGCTCCGCGTCACCAGGCACTGGCGGAGCCCCAGCTTCCGGAAGATGTCCACCACCGTCTCCATGGGCGTGTGGTCCGTGACCGTGAACGGGCTGAGGTTCAGGACCCGGCGCAGCTTCAGGGGTTGCGGGCTGTTGGCCGGCAGCTCAGGGGGGTCCTCCGTGAAGTACATGATGGAGTTGCTCACGATGCCCTCCTGCCGCTGCCTGGCATTCTCTGGGATGGGCGACAGGGGCAGGAGTCACGCCCAGATCCCTCCCTGAGCAGCTGCCCCCTCCTCAGCCCTGCAGGTGCACGTCCTCCCTCCTCCCGCCTCCTAGTCCCACAGAAACAGGGCTCAGGGGGCCCACTCCACGTCCTTAGTGAGGGGCCTCAGCCAGGCATCTGTGAAATGGGCGCCTGCTGGGCAGGGGCCCCCTGCTGTGACCCGCTGTTCATTGCCAAGGCCTTGAAAGACAGGGCTGAGCAGGATGCTCCTTTGTGGGGATGCATTGCTTCCCCTGGACCCCAGGCACTCAGAAGGCCCAGAGCCCTCTGCCCTCCACCTTCCACCCTCGCCTTCCTAACTCTTCTTCACCTCATCATGGGTGAAGTTTGACATAACAAAAAAAATCACACTTGCCTGGCTGGTGTGGCTCAGTGGTCATGGTTCAATTCCCGGTCAGGGCACATGCCTGGGTTGCAGGCTCCATCCCCAGTGTGGGCCGTGCAGGAGGCAGCCGATCCATGATTCTCTCTCATCAATGATGTGCCTATCTCTCTCTCCCTCTCCCTTCCTCTCTGAAATCAATACAAGTATATTTTTGAAAAGGAAAAAGAAACCACACTTAGCTGCCCCGTGACCTTTATACATTGGTTTTTTACGAACTTACAGTTGGCCCAAATGGCATTGTGAGTCCTGAAAGGAACAGAAATTTAATAGGACCATCCCAGGCTCACAGCCCAGAAATTTAGCTCAAATCCCTAATATGAGCCTTGGGACCAAGGAAATACTCTGGGAAAAGCCGCATCGGCCATCCCCTGGGTCTCCTCTCTTAAAAATGGGCCATTCTGAGGGTATCGCAACGAAAGATAGTGAAACTGTTATGGTAACAATTAGCCTATTTCCATCGACAGGCAAGGCCGTGTGACAGGGCTGAGGCAGGGGAACAGGAACTCATTAGAATACAGCTTCATGCCACACGAGAAAGCCGGGCTATTTTAAGTCGCACGTGAAACAAACCCATCGGTCTCAAGCTACCTCCCCAAGGCCACTTCCTTCTGTCGCGATTTTCATCTTTCTTTTGGTTCATGGGTAAAGGTTAGGGAAAATGTACGGCGGGAGTTGCGTGCAAATGAATCCCGGTCTCTGTAATGCAGGTTTCCTTTCTCAAAGACTACAATTCACCTGCATCATTCTTTGAGAACTAAAACTCAGACTGCCTGCTCAGAGGCCGTCTACTCAGTACAGCACACTAATGGGACGCGGGGAGTACCACGCTCAGGCCCGCTGAAAAAGGGTCTCTGTTTAAAAGAGGAACACAGGGCCGGCTGGGCAGATGCCTTCCCATTTTTTGGGTCCGGTTCAACCTAGTTGCATCAAATGAGATAGGATTCAACCACAGATGCAGGGTGACAATGAAGCACGTTGTCAAATGGAGAGGCTATGCAACGCGCACTGCGCGCTTCTCCCCCAAGTCAAGGCGGTTCGGTCCTGAAGGTCTAAGGTGAAGGCAACAGTCAACACATACTTATTTGCTCACATTCACACACCAGCTGATTTTCTAGAAGTCCCATCAGCAGGAATCCCGTCTCATTCAATAACCAATTTGAACACTGGGAATGGATCAAGCCACACACCTCAATCAAGAACTGATCAGATCACCTGGCTGGTGTGGCTCAGTTGACCTATGAACCAAGAGGTCAAGGTTCACTTCCGGGTCAGGGCACAGGCCTGGGTTGCAGGCTCCATCCCCAGTGTAGGGTGTGCAGGTGGCAGGTGATCGGTGTGACTCTCATCATTGATGTTCCTCTCTCTCTCTCGCACATGCGCGCTCTCTCTCTCTCTCTCTCTCTCCCCCCCCCTTCCTCTCTGAAATCAATAAAAAAACAATTTTTTTAAGTTTCCATAAAAACAGATATAATTTACAAGAAGGTTAAGGTGTAAAATTGGGAGCAACTGTAGTGGTGATCAGTACAAGATGCTATAACAAAGTAAACACTATTTAGAAGAAAAAGCAAATTATTTAGGATGCCATGGTTTGCTAAGGCATGGAGAAGTCCCCAGCAGAAGCAGACGACACTGCTGTTCTCCCAGGAAGAAACCTCTTTATCCCTAAACAGCCTGTCCAAGAGACACTTATCTTAATTTTTAAAAAATATGTTTTTATTGATTTCAGAGAACAAGGGAGGAAGAAAGGGAAGGGGGGAAGAGAGAAAGAGAGAGAGAGAGAGAGAGAGAGAGAGAGAGAGAGAGAGAGAGAAACATTAATGATGAGAGATAATCATCAATCAGCTGCTTCTTGTACGTCCCACCCTAGGGATAGAGCCCACAACCCAGGCATGTGCCCTTGACCTGGAATCAACCGTGACCTTCCGGTTCATAGGTCTACGCTCAACCACTGAGCCACACCGGCCAGGCTAAGACTTATCTTCTTCTTAGGCCCTGGATGCCAGTCCCTTTCTGCAACTAAGCATCTTCCACATCCTGGAGAATCACCATTAAATCATCCACCAAACAAAAAAAAATCTGAGTTCCCTTAACTCTTGCCCATAACTGTAACTTTCCACCCGTTTAATCATCGCTGCGGCTTCTCACTGAGTCCTCCCTCAGCCCGTCCTCGCTTCATTGCAGAACTCAAGTCTGGAAGAGCCTGGAGTCCTGCTGAGCACGGAAAGGCCTCGTGTTTGCAAATGGCACGAAGAGGCAGAGTCCCCTGCACCGGGAACCTGAACAGGGGGCACCTATGGCCCCACGTGCTGTGTGTGGTGAGGAGGCCGCACTTCCCAGCCGGTGCAAGGACTTGCTCCCAACAAAGAGACAGCAGTGGTTTGCGGTCCAGGCACGTGCGCCGCTGCTACATTCTTTAACATGACCCCTATTTACCATGCTTTTCTCACCCAAACTATCTCGGATCTACTTATAATCTTTGCTCCTCATTCCCCTGCGAGTGGACTCGGGGTGCAGTCATTACCAGCTAAATGCTGGCATCCTATTTCCATAGTCACGCATTCATGCTGCACATGCAGCTCCCAAATTTCCCCGCCACAATGCAGGGAGCTTCCGTTTCCAAGGCCATGAAAACAGCTCTTCTGATTACTCAGGGCGAAACAACCCCTCGCCTTTCCACACACCACGTAAATGGCAGTTCTCCGCCAGCCCGGCTGGTTGCAGGCCTGTAGGTGTTATTTCCACTGCGTGGGGCCCCTTCACACATTCCAATCACAGCTTCCCGGGGGCTGGGCCGCAGCTCCGCTTCCCCACCCGCTGGGCGACCGCTGCTCCGCCTTGATGGCGGTCAGGGGGCAGCAGGGTCAGTACACCCTCTCCTGGTGGCTGTGCCCGGAGCTGCACAACAGGTAGCGGATCCTGTGGCATTCATCACTTCAGATTTTCATTTCAATCTTTGCTTAAGAGATTTTAGTGACCGACCCTTTCACAGGTGTCGCCTAAGACCATCCTGCATATCAGATATTTACATTACGATTCATAACAGTAGCAACATTACAGTTATGAAGTAGCAACGAAAGTAATTTATGGTTGGGTCACAGCATGAGGAACCGTATTTAAAGGGCCAGAAGGTTGAGAACTACTTTACTAAAGGCTGCTGATCACATTATTTTAAAACAAACGCAGCCCTACTTATACAGCGTGGCATGTGCGGTTTTTTTTAATCCTCACCCAGGGATACTTTTTCCATTGATCTTCAGAGGAAGAGTGGAAGGGAGGGGGGGGGGGGGGAGAGAGACGGAGAGAGAGGGAGAGGGAGAGAGAGAGAAAGAGAGGAGAGAGATAGATAGAGAGACATCAACTGGTTGTCTCCCACAAGCTCCCTGACCCAGGCCGGGCATGGAACCTGCAGCTGCATTCTCTAAAAGCCTGCAGCTTCTTGCCTCCTAGCAAGACAAGGAATCAAACCAGCGACCCTTCAGTCTGTGGGCTGACACTCTAACCACTGAACCAAATCGGCCTGGACTTACACAGCTTTGCTAAACAGTCTCATTTTCTCTAAGGCAGTATCGATGTCTAAAGGCTAAGTGACGACCTACAAGAAAGAGAAGTTTCACTGAGCACTTAGCACAAATGCGCTACCGTGTCCAAACTATAAAGTCAGCTGTTGCTTTGGGAGGTAATCCTGTTTGAGCAACAAACATTAGAGGATAGAGCGTATCCAAGGCTATTTTTATAAAGCCTTTGATGAAGATACTTTAAAGATATTTCCAAAGCTATTTAACATGTAAAGAGATCTGGGACTTCAAAGGGACAGCTGAGAGATGGTTAACAAAGGGCGGGGCAAAGGGTTGTCAGGTGAAGGCACATTGGCATCAGGACGTTCTGCCACCCTACCCAGGCGAGTCCCACGGGCAAACTTCATAAATACTCTGGCAGATGGGATATTTAGATGGGGCTCAATGCACACTTGAGCCCCAGGATGGACCCAGCCTGCAGTGAGGCACTGGGATGGTGTGCAGATCATGGGCAGGCATGTGAGCGGAATGGCATTCATGTCTGCCAGGCACCACAGATGTGCTCACTGCACCCTGCCCCGCTACATTGGGAGGTCTGCTGGGACTCTACTCCCTCTAACCCTCCCAGGTGAGCTGCCCCCAGGCTTTGCTCTTTGGAGTCCTTCTCTTCCTGCTCCCCTTCAATGCAGCCTCGGCTAGGCTGATGGGCCCACAGGCTTGCTTTTCTGAGCCAATTATCTTTGGGACACCTCACCGGGGCATCACCCCTCTTCTCCCCCAACTCAACAGCCTGGCCCTCAGCCCAGCTGATTTCGGTTTGCACACAAGGAAGAAAAGCATCGCACAGAACTAATGTGACATTAGGTCACAATGGGAAGCGAAAGGCTTGGGTGGAGCCGAGAGGCATCTGTGGCAAAGAACTCCCTGTCTTGGTAGTTTGCCTGCCTGAGAGTCTGTCTCTGAGAGCAGCTCAGCCCCAGCCAGCTCAGGCTTCCCATTCCTTCCTTCTCCACTTTGCGTTCTCTGAAAGGCTGCAGCCAAATGCTTCCTGGCAGGACTGGAGCCCAGGTAGCTGCTTGCAAAGGTGGCATTCATCTTCCAGCCAAGAATGGCCCTACTGAGACCCTGCTCCTCACAGTGCGATGTGGGACCAGCAGCCTAGCATAAATGAGAAGGTTGGGAGAAACGCAGCGCCTCGGGCCACACCCCAGACCAGTGGAATCCAAACCTGAACTTCAACCAGATCCCTAAGGGATACAAGTACACATTCAAGTGTGGGATTCACCATGCCTACATGGTTTAGGGGTTGAGCATCAACCTATGAACCAGGAGGTCACAATTTGATTCCTGATCAGGACACAGGCCCGGGTTTCGGCCTCAATCCCCAGTGGGGCGCGTGCAGGAGGTAGCCGATCCATGATTCTCTCTTATCATTGACTCTCTCTCTCCCTCTCTCTCTCTCTCTCTCCCTTCCTCTCTGAAATTAACAAAAAAAATATTTTTTAAAAAGTGTGTGATCCCCTGGCTTAAAGCCTTCTGACTGTATAGGCTCTCTCTACCCCTTGGAGAATGTGGGGGGTGCGAAGGCTGCCATTCACCTTAGTAGCCCACGAGCTCCCCCCTCTCTCTACTCACTTATTGCAAGAATCAGTTCCCTCCTCTGGGCGAATCCAATGAGGCGCTCAGAATCCCTGGACACCACCACAGGGAAGCCGTTGTAGTCAGTCTCTTTGATGAGCGTCTCCACGTCCTCCACGGTCATGCTGTCCTGGGTGAGCACGGACAGCGGTGGCTCTCCCCGCCGTGGCCGCATGACGTCAGTGGCCAGCGTGCGGTGAGTGAACTCATCCTTCACATCCAGGAATGGGTACCCGTTTAGGTGGATGTGGGCCTCATAGATGCCTTCTTTCCCAAAGGCGTCGGCCACCCACTTGCTGGTCACGGCTGCCGCCATCAAGGGGACAATGTACTCCAGACCCCCCGTTAGTTCAAACATGATGACCACCAATGACACTGTCATCCTGGTCACTCCACCTGCAAGTCAAGAGAGGAGGGGAATTCCAGCTCAACCCAGACCCTCAGGAGGGCATGGGTTGTGGAAACTGACAAGCTGGCTGTAAACTCAAGTTTCTAAGGAGACAGTCCAAGAGCATGTGTGCTAAAGAGACAGCTCTGCACGCTGCCTGGGCTCAGATCTCTGTCACCTACGTCAGGGAGCCATGAGCCGCATCTCACTCACCCAGGACCATACACCTTGCTTTCTGGTGAGTGGGTCCGATGTGGGATATGGTTTCTCACTCAGCAAGCGGGGTTCCCTTGCAGAACCCCATAAGCTGGAAAACTGTAGAGACTCTTGGGGGCTACGGACAGGAGAGCACCCCCCCCCCTCATTGTGTCCCTTGGCATTCAACAGGAGAAACCACACCAACTTCTAATCTTCCAATGAACTTGAACTGAGGTTCCTTGGTCCCAGCACAAGGAACATCCGGGACTGGGTCATCCTTTGCTTGGGGCTGTCCTGTGCACTGTAGGATGCTTAGCAGCATCTATGGCCCCCACCCAGTAGGCACTACTAGCACCGCCACCCCCGGTGGGACAGCCAGACATGTCTCCTCTCTTGTCCACAGTCCCTGAGAGGCACAATGGCCCCCAGTTGAAAACCACTATCCTAGATGGCACAGCTGCAAGATAGTAGAGACTCCATCAGCCTGGGTCCCTGAGTGACCAAGTAGAGAGAACCTTCCACTAACTACACACACACACATACACACACACACACACACACACACACACACACACACACACACACACTGATTCTCATTATTCACATAGTTATGCTCTACAAAGTCACCACAAACGCTGAATTAGCAAATTCTTCATCACTGCCCTAGGGGAGACCTAGATTAGGTTTCCGTTAACCTGTGGTCACAACATTTTTGTCAAAATCCATTTTATGTGTGTTCATGGTCAGACACCTTATTTCAAAGATGTAGTTGACTCAGTCACGATAAACTCAGCCTGAAGGGAGCTTCTGAACATGTGTTTTCACCCCGAGGTACATCCCAGACTCCTCCCATGGGGAACGCCAGACAGCACCTCAGCGCTACGCCTGGGGGCCACTTTAAACCACAAAATCATGAACAAAAATGCAAATCCCATGGCACTAGATAGACCACAAGAAGGACATATGTGCCCGTGTGAGAGCCGAACCAAGAAGGCAGACCTTCACCTTGGTCAGTTCAGCTGGGAACATACATGTGTGTCCGATCACTTTGGTGTTCCATCGCTCTGTGAGTGTCCGAGAGGAACCGAAAAAGCCCTACAGGCATTGATTTAGGGGTAACAAACACATTTTAGCAAGTAGACAAATGCCCAGTTATGGAATCCACGAATTATGAGGATTGACTGCCATCATGGACCAGAGCTAAGCCTTGGTGTGTTAAGCCAATGAGAGTTAGGGGCTTACTTGTCACAGCAGCACACCCTCTCCTATCCTGAGCACACTCATGGCTTCCTCTGGCCAGTTCTCTAACCCAGATAGGCGCTTGTGCTCAGTCTGTCTTCCTTTCCTTGCACCTCCCACCCCACCTCACCCTGCCTCACCCCGCCTCACCCTGCCCCTGGCTGTACCTAGGCAGGCTGCTGCTCCCACCATTGCGTAGAGCCCCGGGGTGACGCAGTCTGCTCCGGGCCTGCACCAGTTCCTGAAGATGATCCAGTCATGGTGATGGTATGCCAGCTGCTCCACGCCGATGCCCACCATCCTGCCAGCCATGGCCCCCACAGCCATGCTGGGGATGAAGAGGCCCGACGGGATCTCCAGGGAGCACACACGGAAAAGAAGTGTGAGGGGAGGAGTCCGAATCCCCAAATCCCCGCCTCCTGCCCCAGCACACACTGACCCCCTCAACAAGCTTGCATTTTGCTTCAGCCTTCAAAGGAGCTGCAACCTTGCCCTGGCCAGTGTGGCTCGGTGGCTAGAGTGTCAGCCTGCGGACTGAAGGGTCCTGGGTTCAATTTCGGTCAAGGGCACGTACTTTGGTTGCAGGCTTCTCCCTGGCCCGAACCCTGACCAGGGTTCATGTAGAAGGCAAACAACCAATGCGTGTCTCTCACATCGATGTTTCTCTCTCTCCCTCTCCCTAAGAATCAATGGGAAAATACCCTCAGGTGAGGAGTCACATACATAAATAAGTAAATAAATTTTAAAAGGAGGTGCAACCTTCATAGTAGGCCAGGGAAAAGGTGGGACAAGCGGCTGCACCTGCCTGGTCCCCCATGACTACTGCGACTTGGAGAGAAGGCCGTTTTACACTTTCCGTCCGGCCTTCAGCAGCGGGGGTGGGGTGGGGGGGGGCGTCTGCGGTGGGTTACAGAATGAGAAGCCCCACTGCAGACAGCACTGAAAGCGAGCAGCTGTCCTGGGAGACGCACTCCGAGCACCACCTCCTTGCTCCCCTCGCCTGTCCCGCAGATTAGCTTTTAAAATGAAATGTCAGGCCGCAGCGGGAACACAGCAAAGCAGGGCCTGCGAGGGTTGGCGGGAGAGTGAAGCGGGGGCAGCAGCGCAGCCCGCATCTTCCTAAAGGCTTTCCACAGCCCACGGCCCTCCTGGCGGGCAGCGCCCTCTTCCCGACAACGTCCCTTTTCCGAGGAGAAGCATTCAGAACAGGCGCAACCCAGGTGAGAGCACGCAGGATGGAAGTGACTCTTTCAGCAGATTCTGGATTGAGTTTGGGTCCTTGAGTGTGACTGGGCGAGTCTGGGACATGAGCTGCCCCTCCTCCCACCGCCACTGAATGCCCAGCAGGCACCCCAGGGTGCCCAGGGCCTTCCTCACACACGAAGCTCAATCCCTTTGCTGGGAGCGGATGGAGCACACAGTCAGCCGTTTAATAAAGTCCACCCCTCCTTGTTCTCAGGGCAAACATTCAGGTTTGTGCTTGACTATTACACACTGAAGTGTAAACTCTCTACATGGTTTCTTCGACTTAAAAAAATAAATCATAAAAATTACACAGACCCGGTAGGCATAGCTCAGTGTTTGAGCAGCAACCTATGAACCAGGAGGTCACGGTTCGTTCGACTCCAGGTCAGGGCACACGCCCAGGTTGTGGGCTCGATCCCCAGTGTGGGGCGTGCAGGAGGCAGCCGATCGATGACTCTCTCTCCTCATTGATGTTTCTATCTCTCTCTCTTCATCTCTGAAATCAATAAAAATATATTTTTTAAAAATCACGCACAGAAGTAATCATAATGGAACACAAGGGGTGTTCTGGAGGACTCTCCACGTTCTGCTTGCAGTCGTGGGTGCTGGTTACACAAGTGTGTGTGTGTCAGGAAAGTCCGCCAAGCTTTGTACGTCTCTGTGTGAACGACATACTCTGAGCCACGGCTTCTTCACTTGTGAAATGGCATTAAAAGCTATTTGAGGGGCTTGCTGTTTATCAAAAGCATAGTTTCTTGTTAATGAAAAGAATGTCGAGGGCCCAGCCCAAGACAACATTCAATACAGGCCCACCCCGCCCTCCCGGCACGATTCCACTGCGGCCAGCGGGTGCCAGCCCAGAAGGCCGCGCGTGGCCCGCATCCTTCTTCCCCTCCACTTACCTTCATGCCGAAGGTAAATATGGTGATGATGATTTTGAAGATCAGCGCCAGGGCCAGCTGCCACATGGCCGTGTACACGCCGCGCCCGGCCGGCCGGTCAGGAATGTCGTCCACAGGCCGGGTCATGTTGGGGTCGTTGATGTAGTCGCACAGCTGGGAGGACTCGAGGGCCCCGCAGTCATTGAACAGCTCGGAAATGAGCTCGCTCGTGCTCTGGCGCGTGTAGGGGTTGGGGTAGGCGACGATGGCGGTGATGGCGGTCACCGCGATGACCTCCAGCACCGGGTACTTGCCCAGCCTGGTGGTCTTGCGCCTCCGGCACCAGGCGATGTTGCAGCGGATGAAGAGCGTCCCCCACAGGCCCCCGAAGACGCCCAGCAGGATGAAGGGGAAGAGCTCGGCCATGTACCAGGGCGTGTGATATTCCACGTAGAAGAGGACGAGGCGGCTGTTCCCAAACGGGTTGATGGATCGCAGTGTGAAGGCCGCCACCAGGGCCGCGAAGAAGGACCTCCACAGGGTCTTCAGGGGGAAATAGTAACTCACCTGGACGGACAAGGAGGACGTGAGCGACGGGCCGAAGACGGGCGGGACTCAGGCCCACGGTCTGCGTTTCATTAGGACCCAAATACACCAGCCAAGACCCTTAAAGGACTCTGGTCTGACAGTACAATGGATACTAGTTGAGGGGGTTTTGAGCTATTTTTTAAAAGAAATAAAAACATTTAACCATAATTCTGTTTATGGCACGGAGACTCCCCCCCTCAAAAAAATAGCAAAGAAACCTCTGAATTTGATTCTACAGACAACAGAGTAGATCAAGGGTTGGAAAACTTGGCCCAGCAAATGCATCTGAATGGCACAGGAACTAAGAATAAATTTTCAGCCCTAACCGGTTTGGCTCAGTGGATAGAGCGTCAGCCTGCGGACTGAAAGGTCCCAGGTTTGATTTCGGTCAAGGGCATGTACCTTGGTTGCGGGCACATCCCCAGTGGGGGGTGTGCAGGAGGCAGCTGATCAGTGTTTCTCTCTCATCGATGTTTCTAACTCTCTATCCCTCTCCCTTCCTCTCTGTAAAAAATCAATAATATATATATATATATATATATTTTTTTTTTTAAGAATTTTCAATTTTTAAATGGTTAGGAATACCCTCGCTGGTTTGGCTTCAGGGCCATGGACTGAAGGGTCCCAGGTGTGATTCCGGTCAAGGGCACATCCATGCCCAGGTTGCAGGATTGATCCCCAACAGGGGGCATGCAGGGGGCAGCCAACAAATTATTCTCTCTCATCATTGATGTTTCTCTCTCTCTTCCCCTTTACCTTCCTCTCTGAAATCAATAAAAAAAATTTAATAAATAAATGGTTAGGAAGGACTATTTTGTGACATGGGAAATATTCAAAAGAACACTATTTTTGTGACACGAGAAAATTATATAAAACTCCAGCTTCAGCTCCGAAGGAGAGTGGTGTCGGGATGCAGCCACGCGCGATCACGGGCGTGTTGTCTGTGGCCGCTTTCCTGCGCCACGCGGGGCTGAGTGGCCAGGACTCAGACCAGGAGATCCGCAAAGCCTCAAATAGTGACTCTCTGGCCCTTTACGGGCGTTTGCTGACCCCTGGAATCGCTCTATCCGCGTTGCCAAAAGCAAAAATGCCGCGTTAATTAGGTTATGAGGAAGGGGGACACTGCAAACTTCCGGACCATTTCTACCGGCGTTTCCCGAACACTGAGCAGCGCCAGTCGCCGCGCCTTCATCGCGGCACGAGCCCTGCTCACCTCCTCCAGGCTGAACAGCACACCGCCGATCGGAGCCCCAAACGCCACAGACACTCCAGCAGCAGCCGCAGCGGAAAGTACCTGCAAGGCAAAGCGTTCCTGTAGCCCAAGGCCTTTCATGAAAACAAGTGTGTGCAAGCGATGCCCGTGTGGCTCAGTGGTTAAGCATCAACCTGTGAACCTGGAAGTCACAGTTCGATTCCCGGTCAGGGCAAATGCCCGGGTGGCAGGCTCGATCCCCAGTGTGGGGTGTGCAGGAGGCAGCTGATCCATGATTCTCTCTCATCACTGATGTTTCTCTCTCTCTCCCTCTCCCTTTCTCTCTGAAATCAATAAAAACATGAAGAAGAAGAAAGAGGAGGAGGAGGAGGAGGAAGAAGAGGAAGAAGAGGAAGAAGAGGAGGAAGAG